>JARJRE010000003.1:0-186782 GCA_030783385.1 Akanthomyces dipterigenus | reverse complement strand
GTAAATATACTTATTATATATTATACATATCATATCAGATGATTATAGGCTAGCTTAGCCGTAACTCAATGGACTAGAAGTTGAATTATAAAGTTACTAATGGTTGAATTATAGACCGCAACGGGCAGCCATGTGGCTTCCCGGGCTCCACCCAAACAGGTGCATTCCAAGCTGGTTAGTGGTGTCTGATCAGTTTATCTAGGCTGCCGACAACGACACATCCAGCCTCTGCTTCTCTTTCACAAATACCTGCACCAGCTTCCCTTTTCTTTCGGTTGTGCCTCTTTGCCGTCGCAGCCACCATGTCGAGCGATGAAGATTTCGAGGTCGAGGTTCCGGAATTGGCAGCCGATGATCCAATGCGAGCATTTCTGCCAACGGCTTTTGGCAAGAAGGATAAAACGGCAAATATTGCGGCGCAAATCGACAAGAGCCGCAGGGTTGCGGACGACAAGCCCTCAGCGTTTGCACAGCAAACGAAACAGGGCGGCGCTTCGGATTCAGATCACAGCGACAGCGACGACGATTCTGAGAATGGCGACGAATACCCAATTTCCCATGAGATGGTGATTTCAACAGCTAGCCGCGCTGTTACCACCGTGTCTCTCGACCCCTCCGGAGTCCGGCTGGCAACAGGTTCGACCGACTGCACTGTGAAGCTCCACGACTTTTCGTCCATGACGCCAACGACAATTCGTGCTTTCCGAACAGTGGACCCATATGAAGCAAAGGCTGCAGATAATGCAGAGTCGCACCCAATTCACCACATCGAGTTCAACCGACAAGCCGGAAGTGTTCTGCTTTGCATTTCGGCGCATCCGCAGGCCAAACTTTTATCTCGCGATGGAGATGTTTTGACGACATTCGTTAAAGGGGACATGTATATGCGAGATATGCACAACACAAAGGGCCATATCTCGGAAATCACAGGTGGGACATGGCATCCTGCAGACAAGAATCAGTTTGTCACGGCCGGCACGGACAGTACCCTACGAATCTGGGACGTCAACAATAAGCGATCACAAAAAGAGGTCGTGGTGTTTAAATCCAAGACCGCGGGCTCGGCTGGCCGGTCGAAAATGACTGCCGTTGCTTGGGGATCAGCACAAGGTGGCAACAGCATGCTCATTGGAGCGGCCCTCGACGGAACGCTCGTCATGTATGGCGGCAATGGCCCATTTTCTAGACCAGCTGGAGAAATTTTGGGAGCGCATAAGCCACAGACATGGACAGGAGGCATTGATGTTTCCAGCGATGGGCGCATGGTGGTAACACGAGGAGGAGACGATGTAATCAGACTATGGGATACGAGAAAATTCACCAAGCCGCTGGTTACCGTCTCTCATCCATCGACGTCGAGTGCTCACCCGATGAGCAATATTCGCTATGCGCCCAATTCGACAAGCATCATCACAGGCTCCGCCACCGGCCACCTTCACATTCTGAACCCCGGAAACCTACAACCGGAACACATCACACCCATTACGCCTGGCTCACCTCTAATTACTGTGGATTGGCATCCCAAGATTAACCAGATTGTTACAGGATCTGCGAATGCGGGGACGCATGTACTTTATGACCCAAACAAGTCGACAAGAGGAGCAGTTGAAGTCATGTCACGCGCCCCGAAGAAGCGACATATTGATGACAACTCTGAATTGACCACTGACCAGTCGATGGGCATGTCGGGCGACGCTATCGTCACGCCGGGCGCCGGGCCTAGGAAGACTGGCACAGCTAGCAGCAGCGCAAAAGACCCACGCCGTCCACACGTCCCTCAGCAGACACCCTTCCAGCGCAGCCAGCCCGACGCGAGGCATGTCGCAGAGAGTATACCGCTTGCGCGAATGCTTCACGAGGACCCTCGCGAAGCTCTGTTGAAGTATGCTGACAAGGCCAAGAGCGATCCGATGTTTACCAAGGCATGGAGCAAGACGCAACCGGAGACACAATACGCGAACATTAGCGACGACGAAGGCGATGGACCAGATAAGAAGAGGGCCAAGAGGTGAAGATGAAGCGATATGGAAGTATACCCGCAAGTCATGGCGTAGCTGCCGTGATTGAGTCACTACCGGCGCACTGCTGAAAAGCTAGGATGTCGTGTACCGCCGAGCCTGCGCAAAAGTGCGAGGAGACATTGTTCTGCAGACCACGGCCTAGCTGTGTCAGATCGATTTGGTACTGCTTCGACTCGTCAAGAAAGAAGAGTGACAGCGCCCCCAAAGTAGTTTACCCGACGTCAGGTGTAGCACCTGTGGCTGTGACGAGACAGCAGGCAAGAGTGGATCACGTGCTCACACATAGACAGAGCAGCTTACCTAATTCAAAATTTCTGGACAGCCCTTGCGCCCTTGCGCCGCTCGGCTGCCTGAGGCTGGGGCGAGCCGTGGCACAGGCCGCACAGCGCGCAGGCAGGATTCGGCCTGCGCAGGGGCCCGTGCTGAAAAATACCGTGGCTAGCGGCTGCACGGGAGCACCAGCCATCACGCCCCGACTCTGTCCTGTGTCTTCACCACCTCCCCATCATCAACCAGCGAGCGCGCGCATCCAAAAAATCGCCAGGTCCGTCGCAAACCATCGGCGTCCATCTCAAAATTCCCGGCTCCGTCGTGTTTCACGCGATTTGCACGCCGTCCGCACCCGTGGCACCGTCCCCGACGCGCCGCATCGCCATTTTCACACTTTTCTTCCTTCCATTGCGCTCGAAATCCCCCTTTGCTCGACGTTTTCGTCCAGCACGCCACGCGGTAGCTCAGCATCAAAGCCTGGAGCCCCGGCATCCCTGCCACGCCCGACTCATCACACCCCCATCCACGCACTCGCTACACCGTGACAATCGCCTCTAGAAATTCCCTCGTCGCCACGCCCAGCCGTGCCTCATTGTCCCCGACGCGTGCTTTGCCCTTCCCTTCGGTTTTCCTCTAGCATTTGGTCCGCGCCCGCTCACTACCGCGACGCCCACTCATCTCGGCTCGCGACTTTACCTTTGCGACACGAGCCACCACTTCTTGGCCTATCTCGACATGCAACACATATAAGGCGCAATTTATCAGCATACGTTACCCGTCATAATAGACGCGCGTCTTTGCTCTCTCCGCAACCATGGCGTCTGTGCAAGCACCTCCCGGTGTCCAACACCAAGGGGGCCCTATACCTGCCGGCGCAACCAAGCAGCAGGCAGAAGAAGTATTCCGGGTATGATTCTCAACGCGTCCCAAGTCGTGCTAATTGCGCAGAAAGCTATCACGACTCCAATTAGCTCGTCGCTGACCGTGTGCACAGAAACTTAAGCAGATGAAGGAACAGGGTGTCCCCCCGTCCGATCCCGAATATATCAAAGCACACCAGTTCCTTGCGAGCTTCCAACAACAACACAACATGCGACGCAACCAGCAGCAGATGATGCAACAGCAGCAGCAGCAGCATCAACATCAACAACACCAGCAACAACAGCATATGCAAGGTCTGCCAAACGGTGCTGCTAATGGCGCTCAAGCTCCGCGGTCCCAGCAAGGGACACCACAGCCCGGACAGCCTGGCCCTCATACCCAAGGAGCCCAAGGAGCCGCTGCTGCGCCGGTTCAGAACTCGGTGGCCACCCCGACTGCTGGCGTGTCACCAGCTGCCGGCGCCTCGAATTTGTTCACTCAGCAGCAACTTGCTCTCCTTCGACAGCAAATTCACGCCTTCAAGCTGCTAGGCAAGAACGCTGGCGTTTCCATGCAGCTGCAACAAGCCATCTTCAACCAACGCTTGCGCCGCCAGGCAGCCATGTCTAATTCCGCGGTGTCTACACCGACCCAGGTTCCTGCTGTTGATGGAAGCAAGGACGCATCTAGTGGTTCTGATGTCGCCGCCTCAGACGAGACGAATCAACTGCCGAAGCAGCACATCTACAAGGCGCTCAAGTCTCCTTACGGCACTAACATGGTTCGCCCATCCATTAATTACTTTGATCACACGCAGCGCAAGAATCGTTGGTTCATCCCCGGCATCTTTCCCACCGGCATCGATGCTGAGCATCTGCGCTACGAGAAAGAGGTCGTTGTATTCAACCGTATGAGCCAGCGTTACGCAGAGTTGAAGAACACGCCCGCCAACATTGCTCACATCGATGTTACCGACGACGACCTTGAGGTCCATGACGATCTCAAGAGACGGGCCATTATTGAAATGAAAAAGCTTGCTCTGTACTCGAAACAGCGCGCACTCCGTGAGAAAGTTGGTCGTCAAATGCTGCACTACGATAACCTGGCAATGACGACAAACCGTTCCAACTACCGTCGCATGAAGAAGCAGAATGTTCGCGAGGCGCGCATCACTGAGAAGCTGGAGAAGCAGCAGCGTGATGCTCGCGAGAACCGCGAAAAGAAGAAGCACTCTGACTTCCTGCGTGCCGTCTACAGTCGCCGCGCTGAAATTCACGAAACTGCCAACGCTCAGCGTACCAAATTCCACAAGCTCAGCCGTCTCATGTACTCTCAGCACTTTAATATCGAGAAGGAAGAACAAAAGCGCGTCGAGCGTACCGCCAAGCAGCGTCTGCAAGCTCTCAAGGCCAACGACGAGGAAGCCTATCTCAAGCTTCTCGACCAAGCCAAAGATACGCGCATCACACATTTGCTACGCCAAACCGATGGCTTCCTGCACCAACTTGCCTCGTCCGTCAAGGCACAGCAAAGACAAGCTGCCGAGCGTTACGGCGACGGCACCGAGAACTTTGCAGCCGAAGAATCCGAGTCTGAGCCTGATGAGGAGGATGAAGAAACTGGTGGCAGGAAAATCGACTACTATGCCGTCGCCCACAAGATTCGTGAAGAGGTCACCGAGCAGGCAGACATGCTTGTTGGTGGCAAACTCAAAGAGTACCAGGTCAAGGGTCTTCAGTGGATGATTTCGCTCTACAACAACAACCTGAATGGTATTCTCGCAGACGAAATGGGTCTGGGAAAGACAATTCAAACCATTAGTCTGATTACCTATCTCATCGAGCGCAAACAGCAGAGTGGGCCATATCTCGTCATTGTCCCTCTCAGTACCCTTACCAACTGGAATCTCGAGTTCGAAAAATGGGCACCCAGCATCAGCCGTATTGTCTACAAGGGCCCCCCCAATACTCGTAAGCTGCAACAAGAGAAGATTCGCCAGGGCCGTTTCCAGGTGCTTTTGACTACCTACGAGTACATCATCAAAGACAGGCCAATCCTGAGCAAGATCAAGTGGTTCCACATGATTATTGATGAAGGTCATCGTATGAAGAACAGCAATTCGAAGCTGAGCGCGACCATTCAGCAGTACTACAACACCCGTTTTCGCCTCATTCTTACCGGTACCCCGCTGCAGAATAACCTGTCCGAGCTGTGGGCCATGCTCAACTTTGTCTTGCCAAACATTTTCAAATCCGCTACCACATTCGATGAATGGTTCAACACTCCTTTCGCGAACACTGGTGGACAGGACAAGATCGAGCTCACGGAAGAAGAGCAGATCCTTGTTATTCGTCGCCTTCACAAGGTTCTGCGACCATTCCTTCTGCGTCGTCTCAAGAAGGATGTCGAAAAAGATCTTCCCGATAAGACTGAAAAGGTTATCAAGTGCAAGTTCTCTGCCCTTCAGTCAAAGCTCTACAAGCAAATGGTTACCCACAACAAGATTGCCGTCAGCGATGGCAAGAGTGGCAAGGCTGGTGCTCGTGGTCTCAGCAACATGATTATGCAGCTCCGCAAACTTTGCAATCATCCCTTCGTTTTCGACGAAGTTGAAAATGTCATGAACCCTTTGAGCATTAGTAATGACATTCTGTGGCGAACGGCAGGCAAGTTTGAGCTTTTGGACCGAATCCTACCAAAGTATCACGCAACCGGCCATCGTGTGCTCATGTTCTTCCAGATGACAGCCATTATGGATATTATGGAGGACTATCTCCGCTATCGGCGCATGGAATATCTCCGCCTCGACGGTACTACCAAGTCTGACGAGCGTTCCGATCTGCTGCGAGAGTTCAACGCCCCCGACTCCAAATACTTTATGTTTCTGCTTTCCACCCGTGCGGGTGGTCTCGGTCTGAATTTGCAGACTGCTGATACTGTTATTATTTACGACTCCGATTGGAATCCTCACCAGGATTTGCAGGCTCAGGATCGTGCTCATCGTATCGGTCAAAAGAACGAAGTCAGGATTCTGCGTCTGATCAGTTCCAACTCTGTCGAAGAAAAGATTCTTGAACGAGCTCGCTTCAAGCTGGACATGGATGGCAAGGTCATTCAGGCTGGTCGTTTCGACAACAAGTCGTCGGAAACAGATCGAGACGCCATGCTTCGAACCTTGTTGGAAACTGCCGATATGGCAGAGTCTGGCGAGCAAGAAGAGATGGAAGATGAAGAATTGAATATGCTACTGGCGCGTAGCGATGACGAGATTATCAAGTTTCAGGCCATCGACGAGGAACGGGCAAAGGACCCCACGTACGGTCCCAAGGGCAAATCCAGACTTATGGGTGAGGACGAGCTGCCCCTCATTTACCTCAACGAGGGCAACCCTGTCCCTGATGAGCCAGAGGATCTTGTTCTTGGTCGTGGCGCCCGTGAACGCACCAAGGTCAAGTATGACGATGGTCTCACCGAGGAGCAGTGGCTCATGGCAGTTGATGATGACGAAGATTCGCCAGAGGCGGCAGCGCAACGCAAGCAAGCTCGCAAAGACAGGCGCGAGACAAACAGAATGAAGAAGTCGGACACCTTGGACGACTCTCCTGACGCTAGTCGCGCCAGCACAGAAGAGATTGAGACACCCAAGAAACGTGGTCGCAAGCCCGGCAGCAAAAATGAGAAGCGCAAAGCTGAAGGCGGAGAGGACGAACCGCCTACTAAGAAACGCCGTGGCCCTCAAGGGCGGCCCAGCAAGGGTGGCGCGAATGAGTCTCGCTTGAACCCCCAACAGCGTGAGCTCCTGCAAAAGAGCCTGCGATCTGTGTACGATGCTTTGATGACCCTTGAAGTCGACGATATTGAACCGCCTGCCGAGGACGATGAGTCCGACGCTGGCAAACGTCTCATTATTGGACCCTTTATCAAGCTGCCGCCTAAGCGCGACTATGCCGATTACTACCTCATTATCACCAACCCCATTTGTATGAACCAGATTCAAACGCGCATTAAGAAGGAGGAGTACAATGCTCTCAGCGACCTGAGGAAGGATTTTGACCTCATGATTCGCAACTGTCAAACGTACAACGAAGACGGCAGTATTCTGTACCAGGATGCCAAGACAATGAACGATTTCTTTACGACAAAGTACCTAGAGCAGATGGATGCCAACCCTGGACTGCAGGAGCTGGAAGAGGGCGGAAAGACGGGCTCAGCTGCCCCCTTGGCTGCGGAGAGCACGCCACAGCCTAGCGGCACTCGTATCAAGATCATCACGAGCGGGGCGCGGGAGGCTAACGGGGCGCGGTCTGCTGGCCAGAGTGAGGGCGAGTAATGACTGTCGAAGAAGAAAAAAGCGTGATGTATTACTGGATGCGAGCCAAGGAAATGGAGGGATTTTTGATGCCCCTCGGCGGCGCAATACTGGCAAGGTTGATCTGGATTTTGGCCACGGTGGCAGGACTGTCGCACGAGCGGATTTGTTCATATGTGTGTTTGCGGCGTTTTTGGGATTCCAGTGCTCTTTCTCTCTCGTGTGATGCAGGGCATATTTATGCCCGGTGCGAGGCAGAAGGGACGAGTTGAGGTTGTCGAAGGGGAAATAGCAGACGGGGAGTAAAATGCAGGGACCTTTACGATCGCGAATCCATACCAACGAGATTGACGAGGCTGCCTTTGCGGGTTTTGTTTAGATTAGGGGACAGATGTACTGTAATAGACGCTTTAAAGTCATCTTTGGCACTACTTTTCTGCCTCTTGTGAAGCGTTCTCGGCGATGATGGATTTGCCGCGCAGAGAGCCGGGAATGGCTCCGGCGGTTAGTGGAACCGATGGCGATGGAGGGAGCTTCACGTGTGGTGAACCGCTAAACTGAGCCACTGCCGTAGCTTGGGCCAGTATACCAGCCTAGCTCCAACATTTCAACTCGGAAACAATAACCCATTTTTGAATCAACAGGCTCCCGTCGGAAGCTCGGCCGCGCAGCACCATGGCGAGAAAGACGCTCTTGCTGTGCTTTATCCACGGCTTCCGAGTATGCACATGTTGAAAAAACGTTGGCCCCGCGCCCTGTACCGGCTGCCGCTAACGAAATCTCACTAGGGTGGCAACTTTACATTTGGAGACAACTATCGGTTCACGGAGCATCTGCGGGACATGGTGGCCAAGGAGCTGCCGAGAATCAACGTCCAGGTGCTGGTGTATCCGAAATACGAGACGCGCGGCGACCTGGGAGACTGCGTGATGCGCTTCCGCACATGGTGAGTATCAGACGGCCTGCTTTGCGCCAACGACGGCGGACCCGGGGGTTTTTTTTTAAGTAACCATTCATCTCTCAGGTTGGAAGAAAAGGTGATTGATCTGGAAGTCGCCGCGGGCACGCCGTCGCCCACGCTCGACCCGTCGGTGCGGACCGTCCTCATCGGGCACTCCATGGGGGGCATCATGGCCGTTGAGTCGCTGCTGGGGATCGCGTCGGAGAAGCCCATCTACTCCGAGGACGGCATCGAAAAGTCGGAGATTCCCAACTTCAGCAGCATGCTGTTCCCGTACGTGCAGGGCGTGCTGGCCTTTGACACGCCCTTTCTCGGCATCTCGCCCGGCGTCGTGGCCCACGGCGCCGAGGGCCACTACCAGGCGGCCTCGGCCACGCTCACGCAGCTGAGTGGCCTGGGGGCCAGCATCTGGGGCGCCAACCAGGCCGCCACGAAGTCCTCATCCTCATCGAGAGCCATTGCCGCTGCTGCGCCGCAGCAGCAGCAGCAGCAGCAAGGGGGAGGAGGCTGGCCGGCGTGGGGGCGGGCGGCCATGCTCGTGGGCGCGGCCGGGGCCGTGGCCGCCGGCGGCGCCGCGGCCTGGCTCAACCGCGAGCAGATTGGGCAGGGCTTCACGGCGGTGACGTCGCACCTCGAGTTTGTGGGCTGCCTGGCGCGCGCCGAGGAGCTCAAGAAGCGCGTGCAGTGCATGGTGCGGCTGAGCGGCGAGATGCAGCTCGGCTTCGCCAACCTGTACACGCGGCTGGGCCGGGCCGCGGCGCCCAAGCAGACGAGCGTCGTGGGGACGGTCCTGGGCAGGGACCGGACGTTTTGCAACGTGCCGAGCGCGATGCCGGCGGGCGAGTGGAAGCCGGCCGTCAACGACAAGGCGACGGACGAAATCGGTGCGCATACAGGTATGTTTTGTGTTTTCTTTTTCGCCTGGTCAACAGAGGCGAGAGAGAGAGAGTACACCAAGACGCTAATAAAATTGCTGGGATGTAGCCATGTTTGAAGAGGACGAGAACCCGGGCTATGACGCATTGTTGATTGATGCGGCGGCGCACATTACGAAATGGCTACACAATGATTGGTACGAGAGCAGCGTGGAAGAGATACCCCAGCCCGAGGAGGAGGCGACTCCGGCATAGCAGCAGCACACGGCATGCTAGAATATGTATTTTGAGTATTTGTATTAAAGGAAGCCCGTACATGGCATTACTATTGTATTTTCGTTCATCTTTGTACTTTTACAGCGTGAATTGGGTCGATTGGCTGGGCGTCGCCATTTCGTAGCCAGTGTAGTCGCCTTATTGGGTCTTTTTGGCGGGCTGGGCACCACCAATGACTTTGGAGCGCTGCTTCATCATGTACGTGTACAGCGTGTAAGAGCCTGTTTGGCAAACAAAGATGAGTTAGCATTTACCCCCAAGCTTTGAAAAAAAAAACTTGTTTTATGGAAGCATACCGGGAACGTAGATGGCGAGAATGGCGTAGAGAATGTACTGCTCGGCGCCCTGCAGAAACTTGGACGTGATGAAGATGAGGGAGCACTCGGAGAAGATGCCGAGCGGGTAGAGGACGAAAAAGGTGTTGTAGCGCAGAAACGTCAGCAGCGAGGGCTGGATGCCGGCGAGGCCCGTGGCAAAGTACGAGTAGCGAATGACCTCGGTGACGGACCAGGCGACGAGCATGGAGGCGTAAAAGGGCGCCTGCGTGACAAAGGGGAAGGGGTAGGTGATGCCCCAGACGAGGAGCAGACGCGACATGACCTGCATGACGGTGGTGGAAATGGGAGCGCGGACGATGCCTGTATTTTGAGAGGGAAAGCAATGATTAGCATCTCGAGCGCGCAAAGCAGAAGGGGGGGGGGGGGGGGAAGCCGGTGGTGGTAGTCGCATTGGGCCAGGGAGGGGCGATTGGAGATCTTGTTCGTGCCGGATATACAAGCAGAGTCGGAGAGGCATTTACCAAAGAGAGAGTGCGCAACCTCGAGGCAGGCGGCCGTCTGCGTCCAGCGCGTCCACTCGCCCACCTCAAAGTACGTGTACGGGTAGCCGACGCGGAGGCATGTGAGGACGGTGCGGTACAGGACGACGGCCCAGGCGGCGGCGGACACGGTGTTGTAGAGCACGAGGTAGCCCGTTCGGAGAGGCGACGAGGGAGCCATTGTGTGTTTCTTGCAAAGCGAGGACGCGCTTCTGCTGTCGGGGACAATTGGCGATGGCGATGCGGTTGTTGGAGAAGAAGGGAACAAGTAAAAGGGTCCAGCTGCTGATAAGCTTGGCTGTGGTGGGACGGGGCGAGAATAAATAGTTGGGGGGGGGGCTCTTTTTTTTGTTGGCCTCGGCAGAGCGAGCTGCATGGCATCACGAGGACTGCTGCTCAATGGCCAATTTCATAAATGGAGAAGAGAAATTGCAATTTCGTTTTCTTCTTCTCGATTTTTGCTAATCCATCACACGGAACGAATCCGATTGCCTTGTACTTGTGTTGAAAACCCGAGGCGTGGTGCTGGCTCGACGCTGTCACAAGTGATTACACACTACACCATATTCCTCCAACGATGGAGGAGACTTGTAACAAAGCAGCTTTATAAATATAGAAAATATGGGATCTCGACACTCGAGTTTTTTTCCTTCTTTTCAAAAACAGTCACAGTCTACGAGCTCGCCTGCGCGAGTTTGTGTTACCCTCCGTATCAAAGCCACCTTGCCGCGACAGCCACTTAGAGCCGCTTAGAAGCGAGCACTCTACCAAAAATCGAGTTTAACTTTGTGCAAGTAATTTCGAGATTTTTGACAACACCAAATTCTGGCCAGCTGACCACTGCGTCTTCATAGTTTACCCCGCCGAGCCATCGACCTCGATTTATTTACTTGTTCAGGCACGTGTCAATGACCTTGGAAATGGCCAGGCATTCTTCATCTCGCATGGTTGGTGTCACAATTTGGATCGTGCAAGGCATCCCCTCCGACTTGACCGGCTTGTCTGCACATACGAGTTAATACTATGCAAGGAAGAAAGGTGCGGGCAACTTACACTCGGACGCGTATTGACCGGGCTTCAGTTCAAACGTCTCTCCCTCCTTGGCTGCCGCCTTGCCAAACGGAATTACACACGCCGGATACTGCGAATGTATTAGTGTTTGCTACTTCCCAATTGATTCGGGTTTAAAACAAGGGAAACTTGCATCAATCAGGTTAAAGATGGTACCGTATGCCGAGCTTGCAAACTCATCATGCGGCGCGGCCGTGTGTTGCATCAGCGGCCCAATGACCGCATCCAGGTTGTGCTTGGTGTAATTCGCGTGCCACGCGCTCGCAATCGCCGCCCTCTTCTTGTTCAGCGCCGACAGGCGGTCCAGTCCCTCGGAATCCTTCATGTCCGCCAGATATGTCCAAGCCGTAAACGTGATGCCCTTGGCCAGGCTGGCGCGCGAGGGGATGGGCGGCTCCCCGGCCTCTTCCACGAGACGCGCACCGGTAGGGTCGAGCAAGAAGAGACTAAAAGCCGTCTGGACGGCCTCCCAGAAGAGACACTCGGAAGGCTGAAGTTGCACCAGCTCGTGACCGGCCGCGGCCAGCTTGTCCGAAGCCTCCTTGACGGCGTTGCGGACCGGAGGGTGAAGCGGAAACAATGGATCCACGGCCATGACCCCGATGCGAAGCTTTTGGCCAGCCTCGACCTTGACGTCGCGCCACGGTATATCAATGGCGGTCGGGTCGAGCTTCCAGGGTCGGGCGTTGACGACCACCTTCATGAGCAGACCCAGAGCGTCGACATCGCCGGCGAGGGGACCGATGCACGATTTAATCTGGCGCATGCCTGGGTCGACATTCATCTTTGTGTCTCCGGCGGGAACGCGGCCGACGGTGGGACGGAAGCCGTAGACGCCGTTGCAGGCTGCTGGAAATCGAACAGAACCTGCGCAGGGAAAGCAGTCAGCCATGTTTCCAGACGAATGGCCTAGGACATATCGTGCGGTCGCTTTACATACCTCCTACATCGGTGCCCAAGCCCAGAGGCGACGCCCTGAAGCCAACAATGGCACCCTCACCACCACTCGAGCCACCAGCTGAAAGGCTCGTGTTGAGCGGGTTCAAAGTTCGTCCAAAAATATTGTTGTGGCTGTCCACAGTCTACGCATGGCAAACATCAACATCCTCGTCTTGTGTACAGGCTTCCTCCTTCCACAAAACTCACCATCATGGTCTGCGGCACGTTGGTCTTGCAGTAAATCACGGCGCCGCTGGCAAGGACAATGTCCACCACGGCCGAGTTCTTCTCAGACACGCCGTCGAAAAAGTGCATCAGGCCAATCGTCGCCCTGACGCCCTCGACCTGCAGATTATCCTTGACGCTAATCGGCAGGCCGTGAAACGCACCCAGCGGCTCGCCCTTGGCGCGGCGGGCATCCAGCTCCTTGGCCCTCTGCAGCGCATCGTCAAAGAGGATTTCCGTGCAGCAGTTGAGCTTACCGTCGTTACCCAGTCAGCAATTATATACCAGACAAACAGAAAAAAATTCTATAGAGGGCAAATGGGGTTCGACTTTACAAGTTGGTGAGCAATGGCGGCGCGCTTGCAAAACGCAGTCGTCACCTCGAGCGCCGTCAACTTGCCGCTGGCGAGTGCCTCCAGCAGCTCCGACACCTTGTACGACTCGGTAATGTCGAGCTCTTTTTCGGAGAGAATGCCGGAGCGCTTGCAGAAGCCAAGCTCGAGGACATTGTTGTCTGACTCTTCGAGCGGCGTCTTGAGCTCGCCGAGAAGCTCCGGCTTGAGCCGCCAATCTGCCGGGATGGTGTTGCTCAGTTGCTGACGGCGTTCCGCGGCCCTACTTTCCCAATCGGCCGCCATGGTAATTGGTTTATTATAAAAAGATGTTTGGCGAAAATAGTTGAAGAAATCTTCTTTCAAGACGCAAATGAAATGTGCAATAATAAAGACTCGCGTTTACTTATATTGTGCAAAATCACCCAACAGAGAATGATGGAGCGGGCCACGGCCACTATCATCCAACCCCGAGGGGTAAAAAGTGCGGGGAGATGTTTGCGCCATGGTGTCCGCGGGTCCGAATTGCACAAACGCTACCCGAGGGCGCGGGCGCACTACACAAGGCGATGTATTGCTACAATCCATTGGCGGGCTCGCCGCAGTACACTGTTCAAAAGCACGCAGCACCCATAGTTGGAAAGTGAGTGAGTTGTGCGCCAAGAGACTGCGACGGCGTGTGGCGTGGAAGCTGATTTGAAGCTTTTGAATTCGTCTATGTACATTGTTATCATGCGCCTCTTCTTCAGCCGTCTCACCATTATCACACGATGCATTCCTTGCGGCAAATGGCCGTCAAACGCGAGTGCAGTTGCCTCTGTCCAACGCGGATGAAGCGTGCGCCAGTGTCAGCCGCGGCCGCATCTAAGTTTATCTTCTCTGCCGCTTCCCTTGCACGCTTTTTCGCCCTTGATAATGCAAGCATCGGCATCAATACGTGCTTGAAAGGCTTGCATGTTTGTGCCCCCAAGCAGGTCTAAGATTTTGCCAGTGCCGGGAGACAGCCTGGTGCGAGTGGCGTACTCTGAAATTGCAGGGGCGCTCGATTTTACTTGTCTGCTCGTGGCGGCACCGCTGCCTCAGTGCTGGCCGTGAACCGGAGATTGCTTTTAGCCTTCGTCAGGGCTTTGAGCTTGGCCTTGGGCTTGGGCGTAGTTTGTGGCTGCCGTGGTGGCCTAGCAGTCTTCTAGGCTGGCTTGACCGTGGCGGCTGCCGCTGCATTCTCGGCCTTGAGCTTGGCCAGCAGGTCTTCCTTGCCCTTGAGCTCCGCGAGCACCTGGGCACTCATCTCCTCCGTCTTGGTTTGCGCGTCCTTGAGCTTCTTAATCTCGGCCGCCTCCGTCTCACGACTAAACGGCTGCGCGGGGCGGTTGTGCTTGGGGATCATGGCAGATCGCTCCCAGACATTATCGCTATCGGGAGCGGGTAGGGGCGGCGTCGGACGGTTCTTACCTTTGCCCTTGCCGCCCCCTGCCGTCTTCCAGCCTTTGGGCACGGCGCCGTTGGTGAGGACGTTGAAGAAGGCTTCGTAGGGTTCGTTGAATAGCTGCTCCTCGTAGCTCCACGCGCGGACCTCGCCGTTTCCCGTCACCATGGCCTGCTTCTCTTCCTCGGTTCGCCCAAATGGATGCAGGCGCAGGTAGTGGTATAATGTTTGGGGTTTCTCGCCGGATTCGTTGACGTAATATAGCTTGACGGTAATGTCGAATTCTCCCCATCCGGTCTCGCTGACCATGAACGGCTTGCCAGCCTCGCCTTCAATCACTGTTGCGCGAAGCGACATGGTTAGTTTTTCTGCCCTTGATGTATGGGAAGCCACGACCTGTCGCGACGGGAGCCTTTTACGTACTGCGTACATGGTTAGGAATCGACTCGTGCAGCTTGAACTGGACACGTCGCAGCCAGTATGTAATGTCCGTGTCCTCGAGGCCTTTGACAAAGACGCACCAAGAATGCGTATGGTTATCGGGTGCGCCGACCGGTCGTGGGTTCGCTTCGCTAAAGGGCACTGCCGTCGTGCCGACGATGAATGGGCGGCGAACTTGTGTCAGCTTGACGCGCTTGCCGAGCTGGTTGTTAGGCGCCATCGTGCGCGGACAGCAGTATCAAAAGCTTGCTTATGTAAGTAGTCGTGTGTATAATCGAATATCAATAATGTCGTGTCGATTTGCGACAATTGCTTTGATCGTTCACTGGGTTGTATGATCGTGAAAATAATGGACAGACAGTTTTCCGGAGACAGGCCGAGCTAGCGCTGCGAGGCCGCTAGACCAGGGTCTGCCTAAGGAACCAAAATGCGCTGCTTCGAGCCCCACTACAGCTTCTGCTTCGATCGCTGGCGCCGCGGAATGACTTCATTATTTCACGTCCTCATCTGATTTCCTTACTCTGCAGTTAAAGTCCGCACATTGCTTCTTTTCAGTCTCAGCCATCGACACTGACATATATCGAACAGCTTCCTCAGTGTAGTCTTAACCAGTCAATTCTTGATCACCACGCAGCTCAATCGGACGAATACACAATCAAAAGGGCGTCGCATAGCTCACACCACAATGGCGACAGCAGCAAAGAGACTCGTCGTCTGTGGAGGCAACGGCTTTTTGGGATCAAGGATATGCAAATATGCTGTAGCAAGAGGATGGGAGGTCACCTCTATAAGGTACGCATGGTAGGCCTCGCAATGCATTGCCTCGTCACTCACAAAATTCAGCCGCTCTGGGCAACCGAAATGGGACAATGTCACTTCTTCAGCAGTCGCACCAGGTTGGTCGCACCAAGTTACATGGGAAAAGGGTGATATCCTCAAACCAGCGACATACGCACCATTCCTACAAGGTGCCGACTATGTTGTTCACAGCATGGGCATCCTGCTCGAGGCCGACTACAAGGGTCTAGTTTCTGGCCGCGAGTCTCCCATCGCCGGCTTCCAAAAGGCCTTTGCCACAACAAAAGATCGCGGCATCAATCCTTTGGACGCGAAGCCTGGCGAAGATATCAAGCCCGACAATCCCAACGACCAGTTCTCCTACGAGGTCATGAACCGAGATAGCGCCGTCGCCCTGGCTCGGCACGCCTCAGAGGCCAAGACGAAAACATTCTGCTACATCTCGGCCGCAGGCGGGTCCCCTATGCTCCCGCAGCGATACATTACCACGAAACGACAGGCTGAGAACACCATTGCAACCCAGTTTCCCGAGATGAGGGGCGTCTTCTTCCGCCCCCCCTTCATGTTTGACGAGTCGAGAAAGGTGACCATGGGACTGGCCGCCATGGTCGGCGCCGGAGCGCTGTTCAACAAATTCACGGGCGGGTACCTGAGCACGTTTATGGGTGCCGCAGGAGCCAAGCCTGTCAAGGTGGAAATGGTTGCCGAAGCTGTGGTTGAAGCGCTTGCAGATGAGGGAATCAGCGGACCGGTCGAGACACCGCAGATGGAGGAGCTGGCGCACAAGGCATGGAGGAAAACAATGTTGTAATATTATTGGACCAAAAAAAAGAGTTCCGTTCCCCGGGAAATCATATGCAAACGCTAAATCTAGAATGTACAATAAAAACCGACCCATACCCCATTCATCTGAAGCAGCATGTGTCTCTTCTCAAATCATGGTGCCGCGTTCAAAGCTATCGCGGATATCAGACGTGTACTTGTCGTAGAAGCGCGCCAGCTTCTGGTTGAACTGCTTGTTCTTCTCGTTGATGTATGTAATGTCGCCGTCGTCGCCATTCTTGCCCTGGCGCTCCTTTCTCTTCTTCAGGCTCTGGGCCTCGGCGCGGTTAATGTCGGCCACGAGCCGGTCAACGGCCGCCTTGTCGGGCTTGTTCTGCGCAAACGACGTCGAGTCGGCCGTCGCGTAAAAGGTGCCGTCCTTGTCTACAGCAATCATCTCGCCGTCCTCGGTCTCGACAATCTCGAGGCTGCCGGCCGCGGCTGCCTTTTCAATGGCCGCGAGCTTTTGCTTGGTGTAGGCGTCGAGGTCGACGTCGAGGTTCTTGAGCTGGCGCTTGTACACCTTGTTGCTCTCGTCCTGGTAGTCCTGAAAGGCGTTGTTGTCGCGGTGCGCCGCCTTCTTCTTCAGCCGCCTGTCCCACCGCTCGCTCTCGTCGACGGTCCAGTCCCAGGCCCGCTTGCGCTCAAAGTCCTCGCCCGCGTCCTCCGTCTCCGCCTTGAGCAGCTTGTGCGCCGCAATGTCGTGCCGGCGGCGAAGGGCTGTGAGCTGAGCGGGGTCCTCGGCCAGGCGCTGCGACTCGCGTGTGACTTCCTTCATGTTTGTTTCGGTCGAGGTTTTGGCGCGTGCCTGGAGCGCCTTGAAGCGTGCCATGCGATCTTGCGCCTTGGAAGCACCATCGACGGCCGGGGGCTTTTCTTCGGAGGGTCTTGCAGCTTCGACCGTTGGTGAAGGAACTTTCTCGCTGGGTTGCTCTATCGTTGTGTCGGCGGCTGCAGTGGCTTCCTCTGCGGCGTCGGCCCGGGTTCTTCTCTTCTTTGTAGGCGGCGGCATTGTAGCGAGAGCCGGCGTAATGTGACGTGGTCCTTATATTCTGTATAGTTTGTGTAGCTGAGCTGTATAGATATATACGCACAATGTTTTGTCAGTCGTTGACAGAAGTAGATGCGCTGCAAAAGTATGCTCGAGGTGGAATTGGATGCCCCAATGCTCAGGTTGATTGGGTCATGCACCACCAAAGTTTCAGCGGCCGTCGGAGAAACAGTGGCTGCGCTTCCGAAAAAAATGGCTGGCTAATCCCACAGCGCTGATTAGCGGCCTGGCCAGCGCTCAGCTCCCGGAGCGATGCGCTAGATTTGCGAGGACGGGGGGTGGGCCCTCACTGGAGCCTGCTGGAGCCCGCTGGAGACTGCCTGCCCCTGCCAGACAGCTTGTCCCGCTTTCCCCAGACTGTTCAGATGAAACTTTGTTTGCCAGGTACGCTCAAGATATCCTTATGCTGCCAGCAGGGACAGCACAAAGACCTTGAGACCACCATTGGGAGCGATTCAGTGAGTGAGGGAGATTATCATCCATCCCCTGGTGGCCTCCCACGATGAGGCTCATCGTCCAGCGGGCATTGCGCCCCACGAGCACGAGACCTCATCGTGTCGCGACACAACAGCGCTTCAAGACATTTGACCGCAAAGTGGACAAAAAAAACAATGTCTACTACACGATAGCCAAGCGGTGGCCTGTGCAAGATCCAAATCTACCCCCAAGCAACGCGCAGTTCTTCGAGATGCCCAACCTGCTGCTGGACCTCGACGCGGAGGGATCTCGCAACGTGCGCACCTTTGACGACAAGGACGAGGAGTTGCAAGTGGCCAGATGGCGCATCAACCCCAAACGCGAAGAAGTGAAACTGAAACTCAATGATTTGGAGAGTAAGTTGATCGAGTCGCGCAAGCGAGTGCGAGATATCGTTGCCAACCCGTCCAATATTTGGAGACTCAGCTCTCACGATCTCCTATCTGCCGCACTCTATGGGCCACTCAGCGGTGACAGCGCCGCTCCCACCGAGACCTCGTGCCCAGACACCCTCGAAGGCTCATACCTGATTGATGCTTTGCGTCGGGAAAACGGCATCCCAAGTCATGTAAGCGCCTCGGACGTCCTCCTCCTGGAATGGATGCTCCTGCGGCGCAATGGCATTGACAGGGTCAAGAGTAAGCATGACCACTCGCTACTCAACTCCTTTCAAATTGTCGAGGCTTTGCAATCTCAATCCTCCATTGTTGGCATACGGCGCCTTTTACGTCATAATCTATGGTCATTTGCAAGTCTGAAAGCAAGCTTTGGGCCATCCAACAAGGAAGATGGTGCTGCCGCTGACGTTGCTCGTGAGATTCGGAGACGTTGCATCGCAATACTGGACTTGGAGGACGCGCACAAGAGCCAGTTCATCGGCTGCCTCGCACTGGTCGGCGGCTTACTCGAGAGGCTGGCCAAAGATGGAATAGATCCCGATCATCGCCTACAGGGCCTGGCTCTCCGGGCATCGCCTGGGAGTGGCTCCTATGTTGTATTGTCAGAATGGATCCGCCGTATTCACGCGAGCAGCTTCTGGGAGAAGAGCCCCGAAATCGTCGAGGATACCGCAGCCTGCATGCGAAGCTGTTTTAAGCTGCTCGCAACACAGTCAGAGACGGTAGCCAATCGCCAACTGTTACTGCAGCTTTTGACAGGACTAGACGAAAATGAGCAACTTGCAGCCGAATCACTTCGCTCAATTGTGTTGAGCAGCGGGGTGCAGCACGGCTCTTCTGCCATGGTAAAGCAGGCGTGTGACGCATACGCGGAGCTGCTGGGTGAATTGGGGGCTGTACGGACCTTACTGAAAGAATCAGAGGTGTCTGATGGGGCTCTCCGGCAGGCTTGCATTCGCGTGTTGAAGGGTACACCGAAATACAGTCAGACATTGAAGACGCAAGGTGTCAAGACGTTGTCGATTGAAGATTGTGTTGGCATGGATTACCAAGACATTGCAGAGTAGATGGATTCGTCGCGCTCATTGTATATAATAGAGCCAGGTTATCAGGAGCAGTACATTCTGCTCGATGTGAATATAGTATCTGAGGAATTGTCTATAATTCCAGCATCCATTGGTCTTGTAGTCAAAGTGATTCAACTGATCCACGGGGCCAAGTTGCCGCATATTCCGGCTCTTTTTGTTCGCGTCCAATTTCTCTAATCACTTGTACCACGACAACCCGAGTACGCTCAAGTTGGAGAACTCTGTGTACTTACTCGGCACTTCATGGACGCGCCCCATCCCGGCCGCCTTTCCGGCTGCCTTGTGCGACCGACCCAGCGTGAACTACGCGGCGAGAATGTGTTCCGCATTTGCGCTCACTTTAGGCTACCTCTTCCACCTCGCCCAATAGCAAGCACCTCCACATGTCGAAACCCAGGCTGGGATCACCAAAATGTCTCTGCCGGTTGAGCGCAAGGGGGTGTGCGAAGAAGCGACAGGCGACGTTGTTGGTCAGCCAAGACCAGCTGTGAAGCGACAACGCACCGACGAGGCTTCTTACAATGCTACAATACAGGAAGAATTGTCAAATAGAAGCGCATACAATTGTTCTCGGGCGGACAGTCTCGAGAGGACAGTGGAACAAGAGGAGCGGCCCACGGGTCCCACTGAAAGGATCGTGAAGCTCCCAAACGGACCGGCCATCATTAAGCAAGAGGAACAGTCGACAAGCCAGATCAGCACGACTACCGACACCAAGATGGAAAGTCCATCGAGGGTCCAGAGCAGCGAGCGAGCAAGCTTCAGCATCCCAGGCACGACGGCCGACGAGCCAAGCGACCAGCAGCCAGCGCCGCCTCATCGGCCCTCGACGACATTCCCGCGGTCTTTGCGCGCGGTGCTGGTCGTCCCGGGCGCCGGCAACCGGGGCAATTGCCCCCCTGTGAGTAGTGCCTCTTCCACACCGCGTGCGCACACGTGTGAAGAACCCCCTGAGACCTTTCGCAGCGGCGGCCGGCCGGCGGGCACGCGCTCCGGAGCCGGCCATGTTCTGCGCCGGCGCCGGCGCCGCGGGCACAAACGTCGACGGGTATCGCGCCCAACCAGCCTTGTCCGCACTGCCTCGATCCCCAGCCCCCAGTCGTGCTGTGCCGTGTCATCAACGCCCTGGTGAGCGTGCCGTGCGCATGTGAAGAGGCAATTTTTCTTTTCTGCGTGGAGCTTTGCGACGAGATGACGAGACGGTGAGGAGGGCGGCATCACATGTGCAATGGACAAAAAAGTTCAGTTCCGAGAAAAAAAAAGAACGAGTCGCCGTGAGGTTACATGTCCGCACAGCCCCTTCCTGCATCTGGTCGTTGTATAAGCCGGTATGAGGGATATTGCTCGCTAGGCTGCGGTGTTTTTCTTCTCGCTTCTTCCTTCGGATCAGCTTTCCGAGTGGCGCCTTTCTCTCTGTTCTGAGCTATTTGGTACTTTTGGAAATGAAGTGCTCTTTTTTTCCTCCCTCGAGGAGGATCTGTGCTGGTTGCGTGTCGTGGACGCAGCAGGCAAAGAAATGTCGCATAGCCAAGATCAAAGGCTAGAATGTTAGATCTACATACACGGTAGCCACATGTGTAGCAAGCCGGGTTTCTTATTTTTTTTTGTTGCTAGGCTTACACCGCTTATTTTGATAGCAAGAGGCCTCGGCAGCAGCAGACATGAGCGCGGCAGATGCGCATCAGCTTCACGACGGTTCCCGTTCTGTGCGGACTGCCGTATTGAGAGGTCCCTAATACTGCCACGATCGTCATCGTTTGATTAGCTAATGGATGAATGGTGAGCGGTAGAGGGCAGTTCTCAATGGAGTCAATATTTGCGTAGTTTGCTCAGCTTTGCTGTTAATTAGGTAACGGGTCTGGTCTCAAACTCACCTAGCCTTCAAATTGCCGGCATCGTGACACATTGTGTTGGCGCTCTAGCACCTAGAAACGCAATAAAGTTACGATTCAAGACGAAATCCTGTCAAAGGGCTGCAGGTACCGATTCATTTACTCATTAGCTGTGCTTACTGCACCATTGCGAGCAAAACATAAGCTACATGAACGTGACAGGGAAGATCGATCCAACCGGCTGTACACCGGGGAACGCGGTGGCAAAAGTCCCATCGATGCTGTTCAACTTTGATGTGTTAATCTGAGGATTTGTATCAGTCGTGGTATGCTCCTTTCGTTTTCCAGCTTACGACTAGTGAAAAATACCGATTGAAGCACACAATCTTGTTACTATTTACATGGTGTGCTAGGCATGGCAAGATACCCAATTTCGACAAAATGATTTCCTCTTCTAATGCACTCAAGCGGTATAATGAAGGGAAGCCGGCACAGCATTTGAACCTGACCTAATGAAAATGCGAAGCATGTTCTGGCGGGAGGTTGACACGCATCATTGGCTCTGGCCATACACGCTGCAAATGACGCTATTCATTCTTATTACATTTTTGCGCTTAAGGCGTGCTATTCTAGAAGGATTGCAGGACGCCACTGCATATACGGTTAATCGGCGGCGGCAAGCTACTGTGTATGGACCAGTCCTCGCAGTCGCGCAATTTGGGCAGCGTTGGCAGCGTAACAAGACAAAAGTACCACTGACATACACAGCGCCTCCGTGTAGTCTGCAGACTAGACATCAATTCGGCCGCAGATATCTCGTAATCGAATTGAACAGGTTGATCAGCATGAAACATAATAAGGACGAGAGCGGCTAAACGCATATCTGAATTTCACAAAGCCCTCGTGGTGACCTCAACGCCAAGCAGGCGCCGCGTAAACGTATACAGCACGAGGAAGCAAGAGACATGCGGACTACATTGGATGAAATTTTGGAATTGTAAACCGTCCAAATGGTCGCGCTCTTCTCTGCTACGCAATTAGCGAGACGAACTGGCTTCCGTGAGAAGCGATGCCGGGCTTTCTGAGAAGAAAAAAAAGTCAAAATGTTGAGTACACGCGTGTGCTTTGGTCTGATGAAAACAACCCACTGCGCAGAAAGTCAGTTTGGGCACAACAGCCCTAGTTCGCGCCTGGCAATGGCGCAAGACCATCCGTAAAGACATTTCAGTATTGTGAATGCGTTTTCCGCATGTGGTTTGCACTACCAAAAAGTTGTTGCATCGGAAAATTTTTCGTCACCACGCGTCTTTGCCTTGACACCAATGTGCGATTGGCTGCCCACAGTAGTCGCAAGGGAAGCCATTGTTGGCGACAACGTGCATCGTGGACTGGCCACTGTACCACACGCCCCGTTCCCACAGAATCGCGTTGTGGGCATTGCATCAGAGCGGCCTCAGGTGAATAATGGAGCAGGGGCTGGGAGAGTTCGTGTTGAAAGCAATGTAAACGGCCCGTAATTATCAGAATTTCCCACGGGGCCTGAAGCTCGATCACGAAACGGCGATTAATAGAACGGTGCCCTGTTCACTCGCTCCATTGGCCCGTCGCGAGTCTCTTGTTTCCATGGTCAACGCAGGGCATATTTCCGGCATTGTCATGAGTGGCCCGCTCGGTGCTCAAGTGCTGTTCCATTCTGAATCCTTCGCCTACCAAGAAATTCCACGACGGCGGCCGTCAATAATGAGTTCGGGGCAAGGCTAGAGCCTCGGGCACACTGCAGCTTACAGATGCTAGCTCGGCAGTGGATGATAGCGCCAACGCCGATGGAAGAAATAGTCTCTTCACCATTGTCAGGCTGCCGTGTAAGATTTTGGGCCATCGGAGAATAGCAGCAAGTTCGTCGTCTTCCTTCGCCTGTTATCCACCCAGGTGTTGTGCATGTCTCCTGTCAGCAAGTCTGACAGCAGCCCAGCCAACATCTCCGGCCCAGCCATAGCTGTTACTGGACGGCGCAGCTCATAATGAATGGGAGCGACTTCCGCCTGGTGGAGAGCAGGTTAGTTTCTGGCCGCTTGTGCGTCGTCTCGAAACCAGTTTACGTGATTCCCGCCAACCCGGATGGCTGGCTGGCTCTCCGTACAATAAAGCGAGCGAATTGTTTGGTACGCCCCGGGTCCAACGCGGGCCACAGATCAAGTGTCTGATTCAGATTGAATAATATAAATGCAGCAGACTCTCACTAGCGAGAACGGACTGGGTTTGCTACAGGCACATTGGGGCGCATAGCGTTCCAGCATTGGCTGCGGCCGTTAGCTAAGAATATGCCCCCGTTTTCACCACTTATCCGGGCAATGGCACAATACACTTACTCGCCTCCCAAAACGCGATTGTATATCCACATAGGCAATGTTTTCTCGCCATCGTGTCAGGAATAACGCAAGGCTATAGACGTAATCAAGAGAGGCATGGCACTTGAGCTTTGCATACTCACGCGCGGGCGACCGGTTCCAGTAAACCCTCTGAGGCCGGCACTGATACTTTGGCCGTCACGGGAGTCGGAAACTGAGACGGCTTGTCAAACATCACCGAGCCGAGGCGCTGGATACATGGTGGTGACCTCACCGTTTGGATGGCGCCCTACGGCATCTAACTTGAACGAGGGCCGAGGGCGGGCATTGATGCGCGAGGACGCCATCGTGGCCCATCTTGCCCCCTTTCAGCCAGTGTCACCTGAACTTGCAATTCGCCTTGGCTTGCGGCTTGCTCCAGATGCGGGGGTTATGTTGCTCGCCAGCCCAACAAAGAATGCGTGCGGATCCCCCGCTAGCTCGTAAATAGCGACTTGAGCAGCCCATTTTGCTGGCGTCCTGATGATACATGTGCTGGGGTTCTGAATAGCATGGTGTTTCGGCTTTGATGCGGCAAATGTGCTTGGCTGAGGATCACATGAGTTGCAGCTTGTCAATTTCCTCTAAGCGGAAAGACCCTGGCCCGATTCGCATAAAGAGATGCTGGACTTTGTTTACATACCGGCTGTGAGGGGGTTGTTGCCGGCGTCCGGTCAAAGGGCTGAGTGAGACACAATGCTGGTCCGGTCGCAAAGTGCGGGCAAGACATCTAACGTAGCGCGTGGCCGATGTTCGGGAAGAACCATTGACAAGTAATGTTTGAGCATGGTGCCCGAAGCTGCTCCTGAGTCCTTGCCCACGGATTACTCGAAACGGATGTGCCCATGGCGGCCAACGTTGACTGTCCAATCCCCTCTCCCGCTTGAACCCTGGCTGCATTAGGGCGCTTGAAGTACAGTCCGAGCTATAGCACGGCATCGATGACAAGGTATCAATCACCTGCAGTGGTCGGTCGTGGCAGTGGTACGTCGCCAGCTGTCCAGCTCATGGCCTCGAAGCAGCTACCTGGGTTTCAAGGCTGCCCGCGGTGTGCAGGGCACTGCAAGTTGTGCTGCTAGAAGGCCTCGGGATCGAAGTCAAGATCCGTACAGCGGAAAGAACCGTATCATCGCCCAGCAGTGAAGATTGCCCAATGTGATAACCGATATGGCACAAGCAACTGGGCATCTCGCCGCACAGCAGGCTTGATCCGATAGCGATGCTGGGGTAGATAGCGGTGCCTGTCTGTAAGCTTATCATGGCCGGCGCAGGGACAAAGCATATCGCGTGGCGCATGACCGTACAATCGGACCAGAGAATGAATGCTTGCAGATAGAGAATAGTATGGCCTAGGCATCGTTATCGGGATGTCATGCTGGATTGTGCAAAGTAAACAATGTGCGTTTGACCCGGTCAACGCTCGACTGGACTATGGCAGGTGACAGAGAGCAAATGGCGGGCATCAGGCAGCTGCCAGCTGCCAACCGCCAGCAAACGCCTCTGTGTTATCTGTAGACATACATCATAGTACGGCGTCGCTTTTAAACCACAAGACGACTTGGTAACTATATTTACTCTGCCAGCAGCCAGCTGATCAGCTTGCTCGTCTTCGCTAGTTTCATCAGAGCAAGGTGAACTGCTTGTCTTGTCTTGGGCTCACGCAACCCACCCCCAGAATTTGGCCAGCCGGGACACATCATACCCCCACCCCTTTGCATCAACGGGAGCATCACATCTGTCTGGCCGTGACTTCTTCCAAAGCTGCAAGAGGTTCATCAGTCGCTGCACAGCACAACTGCACAGGTCGACAGTCTGCAGCTGGCTGCTCCGTGTGATAGATTGCACAATTGCTACGCTCCACCCCCACCGCCACTACAAACCTCCCTCGAAGTAGCACTGCGGGGAGCAAAAGAAAAAAGAACTTACACCGTCGAGCAGGCGATATCCTTGCTGCGGGTACGAAAAGAAATTATATCCTGGTTCCAGAGACAGCCCAGCTAATTCGTTCGTCCGAAAAGATCAAAGCCTGCTCTTTTTTTCTCCCTTGAGTGGCACACACGTTGCACCCATACCGTCCAGCTCGGTCGGCCAAGCTCGCAAGACGACACAATTGACCGAGAGTCACGAACGGCGTCGCGCCGTGGCTCTGTTGCTCCACCAGACAGCAATAAACAAGAGGCGGACAGAGGCTGCCCCTGGCTATCCAGGTTGTCCAGGACGAACACACAAGGACCTTTGTGGGCTGGTAGCTCGGACACTCAAGCGCCGCACACACCAGCGGCGCACACACAATCCCGGCCACTGGACAGACACCACCGGTGCTGTCCACTTTGGCAGTCTGTTGACCGTTCCCAGGGCGGCAGGCTGTGTGGTGGGTGTCGCAGTTTATTATTGTTGCTGGCAGCGTGCCTGTCTCGCAGCCTGCAGGTTGACAGGCTGTCCACCAAGGCCGTAATTTAGTTAGAGCCGCCCGCTTCTGCCACCAAGAACGCCTCTGGTCCGCTATTCCACGTCCCACTCCCCAACCCAAGGGGACAGGAAGAGGAAAAGGATTTTTTTATGCCTTTTGCAGGCGCAGCACGTCTCCACTTGCGGCCGATTTGCAAAGTCGTCCAGTCAATCACGACACCGGGTCGAGTCACACGTCAAGGCTTGCGCAAGTTCGAGGGGGCGTGTGTCTGTTCTTCGCTGCTGGCTCAAGTACAGGACAGCAGCAAGAAAATTCGGCCAAGGGAAGCCTAAAACTTTACAATAGACCCCTGCCCGGCACCAAGCCAAAAAAGACCGTTTACGTTCTCGTCTCGTCCTGTTTTTAATACCAGGCTTCCCTCCCCCTCCCCGGCGACAGACAACCTCTCTCACACCCTCACCTCACTCACTATAACTTACCTGAGCATCTGAGCAACTCCCGACCCTGGTTTACCTCAACCCGCCGATTCGGAGCCAGATCCACCGCTCTTCGCCACGAGCAAGATTAGTCACTTGCTCACGCATTTTTAAACTTCTCGACTGATTTGGAGACCTGGTCCTGTGCGCTGACTACCGATCTTTGGTCCACCTTGGGCCCCGTCAGCATACGGGTCAAGCGGAACGCCGAGCTACGGGTCGCATTGCGACAGAAAAGACAAAAAAGAGTCACATTGGTAATAAAGCAGGGCCTCCTGCTACTGTTCACTCTTCTTTTCTTTGCAACTCCTCTCAAACGCTCCTCCAAACTATATGCACCCTGCATAACAATTGCGCGCCCAATTCCCAACATCATTCGATTAGTGGTCTTGTTCCTGTACAACGGCCCAATTAATCATTGCCCGACGCCGATCGCCCTGCACCGACTTTATTGTTAGACTCGGCTCATTCGACGGCGGTGACGTGCTGCACCTCTTCACGAACGCGTCTGGCGACTCCAACTCGCCTATTTTGTTCACCTTCGTTTGGTCGTGGGGCTTGCCCAGCAAGACTCGCTTCAATTTTTACAACTTTATTTCTACAACACTCCTCCTCTTCTCCCAACAACAACACAGCCATGCCTCACCAGAGACGCAAGTCGGGCCACGGCCATGGCGGTGCCGATACCCGCAAGTCCGACTCCTCCAGGCAGGTTCGCCCTACCATAGCGCGTCGGTACACTCCGACCACGGCGCAACGCTCGTCGAGAACTCCGCGCTACGAATCATCTTCTGAAGATGAGAGCTTTCCCCAATTCTGGTATGTTTTGTGGTATCAATGCTGCGGCGACGCCAGCGTATTGCGTCACTCCACCAATTGCCCCGCTAACACGACCTCTCTTACAGCATGTCCTGCGAGAAGCAATTTCTCCCGGCCAGCGACAACTTTCTTTACTGCTCTGAAAGGTAATTACAGCCCAAGCCTACATGCTCTCCACCATTTTCTCTTTGCACCTACTAACGCACTCGATGCAGCTGCCGCCGATCCGACCAGTCCTCCTCGTACTCTGCCTCCTACAGCTCCTACAGCGGCGCAAACGACTACAGCTTGGCCCGCCGTCAATCGTACTATGGTTCCGACTCCGAGCCCAAGGACATTATCCCACAGGCATCGCCATCTAGGCCTAGCTCCATGCTTCTCGCGACGTCACCTCCCGCAACTCCCGGCACATACTACGGTTCTAGGCCGGAGTCCGCCCTCTCCGCACTCCGTTCCTTGACAGCGATCCACCCGCCCAGCCCTCCATCACCAACGAGCAGCGCGGGTGGATTTTGGCCCTTTGGAAAAAGCACCGCCACGAGCCCTAGCTCGTCGTATGCCCGTCCGTACATGATGGAGGGCAGCCATACGTACCACGGTTCCACCGACCGCCCGCTTCCATCAAGGTCGTCCCGCCCCAAGAGCACCGAGCTTGTCACTCCCAGAATCAGTCGGTGAACAGGTACCACAAGGCGTTGTGCGAGTTTTAAAAAAAAGGTGGTCGTTTTACCAGCAGCAGCGGACGGGCTGGGCAGCAATCAAGGTCGCTGCTACTCTTCTCATTACAACTATTCACATATACAGACTTACGCGTTCACGAAAGCATTCAACCAACATATTCTCGCTTTTCTTCTTTCATTTCTTTTTCTTCTGGAAGCGGCGTTTTTGGGCTTGTTACTTTATTTGTTATTATTGGTTGACTTGCGATGTCATAATGTACAGGAGGTCGGGAAAGACGGGAAACTGGAGTCACAAAAAAAGTGGGAAATGAAGGTATATTTCACCATGACATGGAGGCGTTTCTAAACACATTACACACAATCTATTCTTACATACTAGCTTTACCTTTTTCTTCACGTATCGCTGGGGAAGGTTGTCTTGTTTTGCTCTCAACTGCATCATTTGGAACAAGGGCTGCAGAGTTGGAGCGTTTTTGGTAGTTTCAAGGGAACAAGGAACGACCAGCGCTTCTCAAGAGTTGTTTTCTCTATATAGATGATACAAATTCGCTCCAGCGCAGCATTAGATAGTCCGCAAAGATACATTTCAACTTTGTTGAAATCCAATACAGGTTTTGAGCATCTTGCTCGCATGTGATTTGGATAATGGGGTGGGCTGGCTGTGAATGTGATTTCATGTCGTGGCTGGAACTGTTGCAATGCGAAAGACTGCTTGACGAAATAAGCCCATATGGCAGAATAGAAAGAAGTAATAAAATATGCTCGCAGGAAATGCCATACATGAAACATGAGCAAAAATTGCCTCCTTGCCGCCTCCAAGTCGGTCCTCCTCTTGTGCTTGTTCCCCTTGCCCCTCTGCAAGAGAATCGAGAAGGGTCAGGAAAAATGGATAATGCGGGGGTTTAAATGAAGAAAACTCTTGGACTTTTCTTACAAAACAATAAAATACTACACAATGCATAAAGCCGTTACACACACGCGCACACACACACTCTCTCTCTCTCTCGCCCTCTCTTGCTCTTTCAATCTTTCGATCTCTCCCCCTCTCTCTCCCCATTCCTCTCACTCCCCACCGCACGCATACCGTTATTGTGGCCGTGAGCTAGCCATTTCACCATAGCGTCCACGGTTCTTGGTGGTGTCGTAGGCCTGCAGCACACGGGTCTGACTCTCGTCGGCCTGAGAAAAGGCGTAGCCGCGCTGCTTCCGCATGCGCTGTACTTGCCTGACTTTGCGAATGGCTTTTTGGAATTGCTCCATCCTAGTGTTGCCAACCGTTAGTATAAAAGAAGAATAGGAAATCAATAAAGATTGTGGAGAAACCTGGAGGGTAACGAACCTGGGTCGGTAATCTTGAATGTTGTACTTTTGAATCTCTTGAATGTGATGATAGGTTTGGGGGCGGTACATGCGCTTGGCATACTTCCACGCAAAGTCACGGAGCAGGCAGAGGCCGGCGAGCGCAATCGTCTGCAGCCAAAAGATGGGGCTCGAGTAGAGGCGCGGAACGACGCCGTGGTACTCGGCCGAAATGGGAATCATGGGCGCGACGGTGCCGTAGGCAGCAATGAAGACGTACCAGACGGCCATACTGCCAGGAATGGCCATGACGTGGTACTTTGTCCAGTTGTTGGTGACGAGCGCGGCCTTGCCGAGGACGGTGAGGAGGACAGCACCGTAGAGCGCCGTGCCCCAGACCCAGTGGCCCGCCGTCTTGCCGTCGCCCTGAATCAGGTCGCCGTACCAGATGAGCTCCGAGAAGACGTAGAGGATGATGGAGTGGTACACGGCGTTGGCGATCCATTGCCAAAACACCTTGATCTTGAACGACAGGTTCTGCTGGCCCATTGTGTACAGCTGCGGGTAGCGGTCGAGCAGGCGTGCCGAGATGAACTGGTCCAGGATGCCAATGGCGAGCGGCGGAAACACAGTGTAAAAGACATTGTAAAAGGACAGGGTCCACGATTCGTAGATGACCTGTCCGGAAAAGACATTTTGAAACGCATACCAGAACTGAGTCAGATACAGAGCGATATTCTTGTAAAAGGAAAACAGAATGGTCTTGCTGATGCGCTGGTAGCTCCAAGCGCCGTGCACCAGAAGCAGTTTGCGCAGATACCGGAACTGCGCAATCGCCACGTCGGCGCTGCGTGCAGCCTGCAGGCCCTCAACGCCGCTGATGCCCACTCCAATGTGCGCGGCTTGGATCATGGACACATCGTTGGCACCGTCGCCGATGGCGAGGAGAATGGAGCCGCGTTGGTACTTTTTGACGAGCTTGACGACCAGGGCTTTCTGGAGCGGGGATACACGGCAGCAAATGACGGCCTTACACATGATGGCGAGTTTGAGGAATAGTTGCTCCAAGTCCTTCTCGAGAGCAAATGTCAGCGACTTGCCGTCAATGACGAGGGCCAACGTCTCTGTTTCAATGGTCCCGTCGCCTTGTGTGCGAATAGCGTCGAGTTTCTTCTGAAGATTATCACGAGTGGCCTCGGAAGTCTCTTCATTGATAATGAGGAGCATCATATCTTCGCTAAGAAGCTTGCAACTCATACCAATGTTGATAGCGGTTTCCTGCCGATCACCCGTGAGGACCCAGACTTTGATGTTGGCCTCTTGGAGAGTGTGGATGGTCTCAGGCACACCGTCCTGGAGACGATCTTCGATGGCAGTAGCCCCCAGCAGCGTAAAGTCATGCTCGATGACTTCTGCAGCCTTGTCCAATTCGTCAGCTCGGTTACCGCCGACAGTGGTGGCGGCTGCCTCGAAAATGCGCTGCCACTCTTGAAATTCTTGCTCTGGGATTTCGCGCATGGCCAAGCAGAGTGTTCGTAGACCTTCAGAGGCGTATTCTTCAAGGTGCCGCAAGGTGGCGTCCACGTGCGGGTTCTGATCGTGCACGCGTTCCAGAATAACAGTATCAGCACCCTTGCAGTAGCAGCGAATCTTTCCATCAGGACAGCGGTAGATTGCCGACATTCTTTTACGGGTGGAGTTGAACTCGCAGACGGCAAGCAGTTCGTATTGTAGCTCTTGTCCGCCAGCCTCAATAATGACCGCCTTGGGTTTACGGGCAAAGAATGTGTATCCAAGTGTCTTTGCACCGTCAACTAGCGCACCCTCGTCGGGCGAAGCTGCCTGGTACTTGATGCCACCTTTTTCGTCCACTTCTGGAATCACAGTGTGGCAAGTGGCCAAGAGGGCGAGGAAGTGATCGATTGCCTCCGCGGTATGATGGCCTTCTTCCAAATTGGATCTGAGTCGATTGAAGTCGTGTATATTTTCAAGGTCATCCGGAGATGTGGCGCGGCGGTCTTCGGGGACATCGTCTGAATACATGATGCCGCCAATGGAGCACTGCTTAAACTCCATCATGTTGCAAGTCAGAGTACCGGTCTTGTCGGAAAAGACGTATTCGACCATGCCCAGCTCCTCGACCAAGCTGGACGTTCGGCAAGTGGCGGGAGTATCTGTCTTGTCGTAGTATATGTCCAGGTCGTCATTGATGAGGATAGCGTGCCAGTACTTGACCAACTCAACAGTGACAAAGAGAGAAATGGGAACGAGGGCAGAAAACAGGACCCAGTATGTCACCATATCTTTGAAGAATGTCTTGAGCGCAATACCGACACCGGAAATCTTGTCCAAATAGAGGTAGCCATAGTTGTGACCACTGACTTGGCGCGTTACCAAATCACCGACGGTACAGGCGGCACTCAGGACAAGAAGCATGCCTACCAGGATAAGCACAAGAGAGTTGACCTGCCGCTCTACCTTTGTTCGCTTGATGGGTGTGGCTGTAGCATTACGCATCAGCTTTGTCTCGTGGCCCGTAAACACGACAACGCCATGAATCCAAGGGGTGTTTCTCAAGGTAGCACCACGAAGGACGAGTTGCTCTGGATTTAAAGCAAGCTCGCGTTCGCCGCCACCTGATTGCATAGTTAAAGTAGCCTCATAAGTATATAGACTGCTGTTTGGCTGCTCAGACTTGATGCGGCCCGTCAGACGACTCAGTTCGCTGTTGGATACCATGGTCGATGTCTCGGGAAGTGCCTGCTTGATCTTGAGGTTGGTTTCGCCATCGAGATTTGCAGTTTCAATGTAGCAGAGACCTTCAGGTTCCGAGCTAGCCAGGAGGACCAGATCCGCAGGAAAGGGTTCTTCCGACTCGACGCGGACGACGTCGCCGACTGCGACATTGATCCATTTCGTTTGCGTAAAGTTGGAGCCCCGAAGAACTTGCGCTTTCGAGGTGTTTAAAGCATTGTCGGCTTGTTTTCTTCGGTAGTCCTCTACTAACTCTTTACCAGCAGAAATCAAAAGCACAATGAGTAGAGGAGCAATGGTCGTATACCGATTTGTGGGCGAGAGACCAGGAATTTGTTGCAAGGCCGCCGTGAATAAGAAGAAGACATTGGCAACTTTGGAAAATTGTTCAAAGAGAAACTTTGGCAAAAAGGTTGCAAAGTTGTATTTGGCCGTAGAAATATGGTTGTCGACATACTTGTTCTCGGCGTTTGCGGGAGGGTTGTTGAGGTAGATAATTCTAGGCCCCAGGGTCGAAGGATCTGGCTTACGGGAGCCGAAGCCGAATTTGAAATTTCCTAGATCAAATCCGCCGCCGCCGCCGCCAGTTTCGCCTTGCTTTTGTTGTGCGGGCGGTGCGCCGTCGACTCTGTCATGGCCCCCCTCCGTCAACGGTAGGTCCATCTCGGAGTAGCCCTGGCCACGGCTCATTCTGTTCCGGAAGCGCCCTAGGAAGCCTCCACCAAGGCTGAGGACGCTGTTGCGGTTGCGCGCAGCTTGTCTGTCGGTCGTTGAAGGACCACCTATAGTCGAAACGCCGTCATGCTGGTAATACGATGCGCGGTCGGAGGGATAGTCGTCCAGGTCGTCGGCGTAGCGCTGGTAGTTGCCCAGGTCAGAGGTCTGGCTGTACTGCCTTGACATGTAGGGACCGGCAGCATCGAGGCGAGAAGAGGATTGGTTTCCAGTGCCAGCACCGGCTTGGCCCTTGCGAGATTCGTGCGTGCCGGCTGCGCCTACAAAGTCGTCATAGGACACGGAGGGGCGGCCGGGGGCTTCTTGGGCCTGGTTGTAGTTTCTCAGGAGGTCGTCGTCGTTGAGTGTGGATCGCTGGCCCTGGCTGTAAAATGGCTGTTCATTGTCGAGGTCCAGCAGCAAGTCGTCGCCGTTGTGCGACTGGCCACCACGGGGACCTCCAGGAGGTCGTCCAGCCATGCTGGGGGGCAGCGCGGGTGTGGTAAGCTCGGAGCGCAAGACGGGGAGCTCATGCGAACATCAACGCAGGTCGGCTGGCAGTATACGGGTTGTGTAGGTGGTAGTCTTTCGGTTTCAGTCGCGCAGCGGATGTTGAAAATGAGGGAATCGATGGGAGAGCGTTGGCGCGGAAAATGGATCGTCAACCTGCGACGTTGAAGATGCCAGGAAGCACAGCCTCCTTGGTTGCGTGAGCTTGCGACTAGCCCAGTGTGGCTGGCTGCTACCAGCAACAAGGCTCAGCTCTGGGCGCGATGATTGCTCAAAGCCAGGTCGGGCTGAATGATGGCTTTGTAGATGCGAATCTATTTTGGTTACAGAACAAAGACTCTTGTTTTTTCTTTCAACAATTGTCAAGAAAAAAAATATACATCTCGTGAGAGTTTCTCCATAATACGAAATATCCAGCTGCTCCAGCCACAATTGAAAGGGGCTGGCTTTGTTGCTATTCTGGCCACTCGTACTTTTTTCTGCCTCTGTCCGTGCTGCCCGGTGCTGCCCAAGTTTAGCGCTGCGGATACGGCATTTTAGGGGACTTTCGGCCGCTAAAAACAGCACTGAAAGCCTGCCCAGACGGGATGACCAGAGGCGACGCAGGCCGCAGGCCGCCAGTGGCTGTTGAGCCACACCTCTTTGCCACGTTCCCGCCTGGGGCTGACAGCATTGGCTGCTGAGGATTGCCAGTGTGTGACGTGAAACCCGCGAGCTGCATTCCAACATGGAACGGTGACGAGGTACACCCAAGACGCGGCAAACAAGAGCGCAAATTATTATCTCCTCGCTATGGCCATATGCACGGCATCATTTGTTTTTGAAGAAAAAAAAAAAGTTCGCTTGCTTTTTATGAGCTTACATAGCAGTGCGCAAAGAGCTTTCAAGAGCATTCACCAGAGCTGGGGCTAACTTGATGGTACAATTTATTCTTATTCATTTATTCATTCATTTGCGGCACCGCCTTGGGAGCACTGGAAGCACTCATAGGGACGCCTTGGAAGGCCTCTTGCTGTCCAGCCACTCGCCCACGATGCTGTTGACCTCGTCCGCCTTTTCAACCAGCGCCCAGTGGCTGGCGTCCACCTCGGCCCTGGTGAGGTCCTCAAACTGCTCGTCCATCGACTGCGACAGGGCCGGCGGCAGCGCCGCGTCCCTGCTGGCCGCGATGAAGAGCGACGGCACCGTCACCTTGCTGTTCTCAGCGGCCGCCAGCGCCAGCTCCTTGTCGGCCTCGTAGTTGAGCCTGCGCGTGCGGTACCAGTTGAGCGGGCCGCGCATCTCGGGCGCTGCCTGGCGCGCGTACTCGTCGGCGTAAAAGTCGAGCTCCGCGGCCGACAGCAGCGGCGAGGGCCCAAGGCCGTCGAGGCTGTCAAAGAGGACGCCCTCGCTCACGCGGAAGCCGACCTCGCCGCGGGGGCCCTGCCCGCCAAACATGGCGTTGAGCAGGCTGCGGATGCGGTCGCGGCCCTGGATCCGCGCCTCGACGTCGGGCCCGTGGAACTGCAGCTGGTAGGTAAAGTTTGTCAGGATGCCCGCTTTGATGAGGTCCTCGAGCGCCGTGTACTGCGCGGCCGGCCGCATGTACGGCGTGCACACGACGAAGGCGCGCTGCACCAGCGCCGGGTAGCGGTCCACCATGCGCCAGGCGACGAGGCCGCCCCAGTCGTGGCCGCCCAGCACAATCTGCCCGTCCGGCCCGACGTGCTTGCGCGCCAGCTCCGCGAGGTCCGCCGTGGTGCTCTTGAAGGTGTACTCGCTCAGGTCGGCCGGGGCATCGGTGCGCGCGTAGCCGACGTTGTCGGGGACGATGACCTGGTAGCCGCGGGACATGAAGTACGGGACCTGCGCGCGCCAGCCGAAGCCCAGGTCCGGGAAGCCGTGCACGAGCAGCATGGTGCCGACCTTGGCGCCATGCGGCTCGCCGACAATGTAGTGGTATTTCTTGCCACGGATGGTCTCGTAGTGGCTCGTGACCCGAGGATCGTTGGGCTTGAGTTTGCTAGTGTCCATTGTGACGGGCGTTTGAAAGTGAGTGTATTGGGGAGGTCTGAGAAGATGGGACGAACCGAGGCGGATCGAAGCTACCGACGCCTGCAATATATGTAGAAAAGCACTCGTGAAAAGACGTACAAGTCGTATCTACCAACACTCGGCAGCCCGCAACGAATGCAACTCAATGGGCAGGGCGGGGTGTATTAGTGCAGACAGGAATCGGACTTTTGAGTTGGATACCGTCTCGCAGACCCTTGTCCAGCAACCCGCTGGGGCCTCGGCACGTAACCAGATTGATCAGACGACGCCGCCGCGCGTAATACGGTGGCACCAATACTTGGCCATATTTATGTCCAGGTCGGCGGATTTTTTGATCCGCGCCCCTGCTGGTTAGTTTGGTCTGCCATGTACTCGGCGGAAGTGTAAAGCCGTGCAACAATGACGTCCGCTCACAGAACCGGGCGGGTGTGGGCCATCACACCTTACCAAGCTTCAAGGGCCCCTCCATAGCTAAGGCCTAGGTAGAAGCACCGGGGCGGGTAAAAGGTAATCTCATGCGAATGCGAATCAATGTCTAATCAATGAGCATGTTTCAAGCCAGTACTCCGTACAGAGGCGCGTCACGACGCACATCCCGCCTGTTAGGTTGACACTATGTAGTGTACTATCAATATATCACCATGTCTTCCCCATCATGTTCCACAATGTCCCCGGCGTAATCGTGTCCATCTTGCGGTTCGTCCTCCTCTTTTACACCCGCGTCGTCGCCGTCTACTTTCATTGGTGATGCGGCGGAGGCCGTATCGGTAGGCGGAGGGCTGGCTGTTTGTGGCCGTGGCTGCTCCCGCGGCGGCGATGGCGGTCTTGGTCTTACAGCCGCGCCATGTCGTTCAACATACCATTTTCGCCGTTTTTCAAACTCACTCTCCTCGCGCTGGACAAGCTCCCTCGCCTTGGCCCTCTGTTGATCTATGGTGTCGTGCTCCTCGTCGGTGCATTGCCAAGGCAGGTAGTACTGAAATGGGTGGTTAGCACAGAGTCTACCAGCAAGGTATACATGGGCAAACCTACAATTCTAGGTTCGGCTTTGGTCATTAAATATCTTGCCAGCGCCAGCTTCTTGATGTGTCGATTCCGCATCTGTGCCGCCATTTGTTAGTCAGTCAGTTGCCAAACGCCTCGTCGAGTAGTCACGTACAACTTCCTCGTCAACCACGATTTGCTCTCTGATGCGGACAGTTCTTAGCTGCGCAAGCCTCTCGGCCCGTCGCTGCCCATCCTCCGCAGCCTGTTTCTGCATACGCTCCTGCTGTCGCTTCTCAATCTCTTGCCGGCGCTTCTGCTGCACGCCGCTGGGCCGTTGGTTGAGTGTGCTTAGCAGACCTCCGAACAAACGCTTCCCTCGCTTCTTGTCCTCTTGCGTGGCGACAGGTGGTCGCCTTTCCGGTACAGGCTCTTCCGCAGCTAAGCGATTTATATGGAAAGACGGTGACCGTGACCTTCGTCTTGAGCGGTCTCGGTGACGCTCGTTGGAGTCGTATCGGCTTCGTTTCGGTATCTCGTCGAGGTCCTCGGGTTCCGGCGACGCCCTGCGTTTCAATGGCTGTGCATCGCGTGAATCTGTAATCTCCATTATATCCTCGGCCTTGGTATGCATTTCTACAGCCGCCATGCTGTAGGAACCGAGTCAGAAAAAAGGACATGTCCACGATTTGCGACACTCAGTACGTACGCCTCTGGTGAAGCCATTGTTCCACGCCTCGCGGGTGCCGCGGAAACTTTTGTGCTGATGGAGATCTCTCTAGAGACTGCGCAAGTATCGATCGCTTTCCAACAACATATCGTACATCAGCTGCGACGGCGCAGATGCCAATCTTGTCAAGGAGCGGCAGGAAAAAAGTATCGTTGGTGGCGATCAACTTCCCAGCTCTAGCACTGGAAGATTGGCTTTACAGTGGACGTTATTAGTGGCCCCATTAGCGATTGTGCTGTTGCTGCCTCGAAGCTCGCCCCGCTCCGTGATTGGCCAACCGCCAAGGCCCTTTCGAGCAGGCAACCGAAAGGCTGAGAAATCTACCATCTATCTCTGCCTGGGCGACACTACCTAGGTAGCTATCCATCTAGATTTGCGACGCAGCTCTTTTCTCCCAGCGACGGCCGTTTTTGCTCTGTACAGCCTCGACCACGACGCTCTTTTTTGTACATTTCTTCGCCTGTCAGGAAGCGCATCCTCCCTCATCTGAGCCGTCCAAAATGTCGCGCCATCACCCGTGAGTCCAGTCCGCCGCCATTGCCTTCCCACCGGGTAAACATTCCGCAGTCGCTAACCTCGTTCTTTGCCACGGCCCAGCGATCTCGTCATGTGCCGCAAGCAGCCCGGCATCGCCATCGGCCGCCTCTGCGACAAGTGCGACGGCAAGTGCCCCGTCTGCGACTCGTACGTCCGGCCGACGACCCTCGTGCGCATCTGCGACGAGTGCAGCTTCGGCAACTACCAGAACAAGTGCGTCGTCTGCGGCGGCGAGGGCATATCGGATGCCTTTTACTGCTTCGAGTGCACGCGGCTGGAAAAGGACCGCGATGGATGCCCCAAGATTATCAACCTGGGAAGCTCAAGAACAGACGTACGTTTTATGTTTTCCTGGGCCGTCTCGCTGCGTTTGGTTTTGAACGTGTTGCTAACCTGCTTCCTTCTGCAGTTGTTCTACCAGAAAAAGACAAATCGTCAACCGAATTACTAACCACGGAGAGGCCCGGGTCGGGGCACGCTTCGTGGCATAGTGGCAGTAGTCAATTACAAGACGAAAATACAACGCTGCCTCTTTTCTTTGGATTTATGCATGTGCTGGTGTTGGCGGCGTTTGGGCGAAGAATATGATCATGGCATATGCTACTACATAAACATGGAAAAGGAGAGCTCAGAGCAAAATAGTAGTGAAAAAGTTATATTCTGATTTGATATGCAGCTTGTTTTCCTGCCAAGTGCAACTCCTTGTACTCGACAAAGTGATTTGGTCATTAATGATACAAAGGAAAGCGTTAAATAAACCAACAGAACAAAAATCATCGCCGTGATGAACTCCAGAAAGGATGCAGTGGCACAGTATATAAGTTATTGTACAGTAAATGCACGAGAATGGACGGCCAAACTCAGCTTAGATGTAGCTGACCTTGGTTCCCATGCCTGCTGTGGCGGCAACCTTGGCCCACGACGCACCGAGCAGGCGCTGCAGGCGCTGTCGCAGGCCCTTGTGGCCGAGCATGATGAGCAAGCTGACGACGAAGCCAAGCAGTCTTAGGACAACCACAGGATTGCTATTGAGTGTCTGGGCAATCTGCTCAATGGCAATCTTCATGCGGCCAAGCACCGCGCTGGCGCGCGCGGTGAGGGTAGGTGTTTGTCCGGCACCGCTTCCACCACCTGCAGACCGAGATATCGAGCTTGACGATGGTCTCGTTGCTCGTCGTGGGCTGGGGCTCGGACTTGACTCGACGCCATAGTCAGTCTCACTCGCTTCTTTGCGGGCCTTTTCTTCGTCGAGGCGTCGTCTCTCACGCTCTTCGCTCGCTTCTCGGAGTCGACGCGCCTCGTCAATGTCTCTTCGCAGCTGATCTTCTTGCCGCTGGCGCTCTTCACGCTCCTGGCGGTCCTTTTCCTGCTGCTCTTCTTGGAGGCTCTGTAAAGCCTGGAGGAAGGCCTCGCGTCTCTCGTCGTCGAGGACAGCGCTGACGCAGATGAACTCGCGCGCATAATCCCACTCGTTGTTGCGGAGCAGGACATGCAGCGTGTACAGTTCGAGGATTTTGACGCGGGCGGTCAGATCTCTTGGCGTATCTGTACCGCTGGTTCCCTTGGCCGGTGAGGCGTAGCGACTCATGCGAGGCCCAGGGGAGCGACCCCCGTTGAGCCTGTTTCCGAAATCCAAGTTGGGCGCGTTGCATGTGGCGAGATATGTCTCTAATTTCTTTTGGTTGAGAGTCTGGTTCTGGGCATGGGCAAGTAAGAGGGTAGCTCTATGTATTGACGGACGGTTTTTTGGTTAGTTCAAGCCGGGCAGATGACAAACAAAGTGCTTGGGCGGACGCGTATAGCGCGGCGGAACTGAACTTACAGGTTAATGACAACCTCAGAGTCGACATCGCCCTCGGACCCATGGTATCCATTCCTGACAACGTCCTCCCACACGGTGCCCTCGCGGACCTTGGCGCATAATGCTCTCCATTCCTGCGAACCAAAGGCAGACTTGCCATCCTCGGGCTCCATCTCTACAATGGCATTGAGCGTAGTGAGGTACAGGCTCCACACCTTGACCCTCGTGGTGCGCGAGGCGCCAGATACTGGCGTAGGCTCGCCCTCGGAGGGTGGTGTGATGAGCGGCAGGAGCGTGCTGAGGGCCTCGGGTAGACGACGCGTCAGGAATAGAGTTGAGGCTTGCCGGTATGTCTTGGAAATCTGAGACGTCTGGCGCTGTGCGGCGGGCGAGGAAAAGGACGAGATGGAGGACGAGAGAAGGGAGCGTCCAAAGGTGTCGCTGCTCTTGGCCGTGGCCGTGGGGCTGAGCGACGGAGCGTAAGAGCCGTCAAAGGACATGATGGGCGAAGGGACCGGCGGCTAGATGCTCGACATGCAAATACGCAAGACGGTACAAGGCACCGTAGGCTCGCTGTTCGACGCAAACGCGAGGGCGGCGGGCCGTGGTGGTGCTCTTGCGCTCTCTCAAGGGAGCGAGAATGCCGAGGGCGGGTGGTTGGCTAGTTCGGCTGAGGCGGTCGGTCGGACGGGCTTATTATGGCAGACAGGCAGTGGTGGTTTGCGTCCCACGCATTGAGGGACTGCCGCTGCACAATGGGTTGAGGACAATGTGGAAAAGAGATTGAGTGGGAAGGAGAAAGGATGTGCTTCCCCAGCTTTGTTGAGGAGAAGCTCCGAATATTACGGAAAGGTCGTGGATGGGACCGGCCACGCGCACTTGATCCGGCGAACATGTGCTGGCGGGCTTTTGCGCAGGCAGAAAAGAGGCGGTGGTGGAGACGGCTTCTTCGGGCTGGTGCAGACGTTTAGCCTCGGCAGGTCTTGCTTGACAGTCTCACAGGTCGGCCACCGCCGAGAGGGCGCTGTAGAATGGTTCAACTGCCCTGTGGCTTTGCGCTGCAGACGCCTCAGTGGCCTGCGAGACAGGGGTTCTTGGGTGCTGCGGCGGGTCGGCCGAGGCCGCTAGCGGAGAGAGCATATGCAACAAGCTTGCATGTTTTTTTTGGCTCGAGTTAGCTGGTGCACGTTAGCAAGCTACCTTGTTCTTGGTCACCGACCATACTGTAATCCAGGTTCCTCTCCAACCTCCGCTATCCAAACGCCTCGCTTGCACCGACCTGAACATCACACCTGTCACGCTCAGCTTCCAGCTCAACCCACTGGCCCCAACCCACGGAGATTAGACTCCCCTTCTAGCAATGGCGCTGGCACATCAATGCACACATCTCGGACGCAGGGCTCTTTTATTAGCATCAATGCATATCAGGCAGGGCAAGTCATGCTCTTGTTTCTATATGCGCCATCCAATATCACTCGATTTATTCGTCACGCCTTGGGTGGTGATTGCCAAGAGACCGCGCCAGCTCGTCAATCTGCTTCCACCGCTGCAACAACATGTCCATCTTGGCCGCGTTCCCGTCGTCTCGCAGCTCTGCGATCCTGCGCCGATGGCTCTCAATCTCTCCGCGAAACTCTGCGAGCAGCCCCGGCAGCATCGCCTGTGCCTTGGCCAGGGTCCCATGAGCGTCCTCCTCCCCATCGTGCCAGTCATCCCACTGCGGCAGGGTATCGGCAAGGCTTCTCATCGCAATCCAGACCCTGTCTGATGGCGTCGAATCTGCCCGCAGCATAAAATCTCCCAGTAGATCTCTCTCGGACAACGCTACCTTGTGCTCCGTTTGTAATTTGGCCAGCAGTATGCTGTCTAAACAGAGCTGGTCGTTGGGATTGTCTGCCAGTACAAACCCATACTCTGCTAGTAAAAAATCGTTGGAGTGCGCGCCGTATGACGTGTAAACTTCCTCGTCTTCCTGGTACTCGCGATCCGCAGTTATGTCATAAGCCTTGCTGAAAAGGCCACCACGCAGCCCGCACTCGAATGGTTGAACATATCTGCCACTGGGAGCAGCGCCAGGCGGTCATGCCACGGGTAGCTGAGTGTTTCCTGTATTTCGTAGTAAAAGGATCGCGTGCCTACGAGGAACCACGAGTAGAGATAGTCTTTTTCCACAAAGTCAGGATATCCTTCCCTGGCATGGTTCCAGTCTTGCCGAAACCTTCTCTGTTGGTTGCGCAGCAAGTTCTTTGCCTCTGGGGGTAAAAGCTGCTGAAGCCTCTCTGGCCAAAAAAATGGCGTGCTGCCTGCAAAGTCAGCTAGCGATGGCACCAGCTTGCCCCAAACTTTCGAGCTTGGAGGATGCAGCAATAGATCTGCTGCCAACAACCCATGCAGCGTCATGTTGGCTGGCACTTTGGCCATGAGAGCTTTTGGCAGCGTGTGGCGACTTCGTATAGCCAGCGTGGGAATAGCCATCAATACATCTCCCTCCTGTCAAAACGTCAGAAAAGCAAGCTCACAAACGCAGTACCTGTCACATACGCGAATAATGCGTGTAGCCACCATGCCCAATCCACGACCTGGGATGCTCCTAGGTCGGACTCCTTCGAGCACGACCCCTTGGTCCATCGCCCATAGCAAAAGAGAATCAATCGTTTCCATCTGGCCCTCTGCCTATCACCTCGTCTCCAATTTCATTATTTCCAGAAATTCTTCAAAAAGTTTTCGGTCAATAATCCACATCAAAGAAGCATAGATGCGGCAGATGCTCTCTGTCTGTATTCTTGTTGCATGAGCTGTTGCGGGAACGCGCCCGGCCCCGCTCGCCGCACTAATACTGGGCGAGGCGAAACCTGCTTACCTAGCTTATCGAGCTGCGCAAATCTATAGCTCCTTCAAAACTCCAGAATATTGTTCTAGAGTCCTGTCGCACTCCCGCATCTTGGAAACATCTTGTGCCCTCGCTGACATGGTTGGTACTTGCCGCCCCACCATGCTAGACTAGCACTATCATGTACTCTACTATGGGGTTGACAAGAAGTAGTGAATGGTTCATTTTCTTTTTTTTTTTGTATTCTTCCTTGACATTGTAGCTGTAAAGGGCAACGTACTATTCTCTCCCCCTCCAGGTTCTTCCTAATTTCTTGTGTCCTGCTTTTTCTCGTGGTACCAGTAGCAGCATAGCTCTGTTTCTACGAACCTTTGTGGCAGACTGACAACATGTACTACAGGCCGGCTTAGCACTATACAGTTTCTGCATTGCTCCATAATAGTAAGTAAAATGTACAGACGGTCGTTGGATGGAGAACACGTCGTACGGCGTCCCAAAAGTACGTGTTTCCCATCAAAACTCCGGAATGCTTATAAGATAATGTACATATCAAGCCCGCACTGCCACAACGCTACCTCGCGATATTTTCATGATACTGGCTTCTCCTTGGCGACCGTCTCAGTGACGCTACATCTTCTTCGTCGTACTCCCGCGACAGTATAATACTTTCCTCGTGCTCAACAATCGAATGTCCAGACCCGGCCAGCTGCGACTCGGTGATCCAGCCAGCCTCGACGCCGAAGCCCACCACGTCCGCCGCACAGCTAAAGCATGGCACGTCATCGCTGGCATCGGGATTCAGATAATTCCACAATTCTTGCGTCGTGAAACGGAATTGTTTCAGCTCTTTCTTATCGCCTTTGAAGTTGCTGATGAGATAGGAGTACAGGTACGACAGCCACAGCACGTTTGTGTAGGGTGCAAAGACGTCCCACGATAGCGGCCCGTCGATTCCCTTTGCATATGGTGTTGTATGCTCCGCGGGAGGCAGACAAATGCGATCCGCGCGCAGCAGGAATGATCTCATCTGCCTGTACACATTACATTGAGGTGCATGCGTACTTGTAAAGAAGCTGAGGTCCTTCTCCAAATCATTAGACACAGGGACTGCGTAGTCAATGGACAAGTCCTCGGCCCTTGACAAGCCATAGTCCAAGATTGTAATGTCCAGACCTGAGAAGCCATAAAAGCGGCCGTCAGAATCAGAGGGCCTTGCACGTGGCTTGTGAACCTGCCGTATACACAGATTGCCCTCGTGGAGATCTCGATGCTGTTGTTGCATTACAGTCAGCGCCTGTTCTCTTCCAGCAGAGATGCCGCCGCAAATGGAGTATTACAAACCTCAAACATGGCAAGATCCTCAGCTCGTGCGAGTGCCACCGCCACCAGAAAAAATATATCCCATAGCTGGCTTTCCGTTGTCAACTTCCAGTCCTCGAGCGCAATGCCCGCGTCGCCCAGCTCCACCACGAGAAAACGCGTCTCGTCCAGATAGCGGCTCGGGGAGGGATAAAACTGCGCGCGGCCAGGGTCCTGCCGCTTCATCCGGCGCTGGAATACCTGATGCGTCTCCAGAAGCTGCCTCGTGGCCTTGCCTTGCACGACATAGCGTTCCTTGTACACGACGAACCCGGGAATGTCCGCGAGCCACTCGGATATTTGGAGCTCGCCATCAATGTCCCCCTCGGCGTGCGGTTCCTCGTCGACGAGCTTTGAGCGCTCCTGTGCTTTTGTTTTTGCCTTGATTGGCGAGTGCAGGCGGATGACTTTGATGATGCTGGTGCCGCGGTCGTTGGTGACGCGGTAGACCTCTGCATAAGACGCCTCGGCAATCTTTTCTATGCGGTCACCATGGGGGCATACATCCTCCCATGACAATATCCGAAGAGTAGTTTCGGCAGAGCTGTCCTCTTCGGATAGCGACTCATCTCCTGATTGAAGGTCTTCTTCCATCTCACTTGTAGATGGTGTTGTTTCTTCGAGCTCATCCTGTTCCTTCAGCTCCTGTCGCTTGGCGTTTTTCGATAGTTCTCTGGTCAATCTTGGTAGTTCTTGAACCTCCTCGGCTTCTTCTCGGATCCAAACTGCAGAGAGCTGCTCCGCCAGATCCTTGACCGTCACTGGATCCGTGTGCTTTGGTGCGCTGGCTGCTTTCCTGGCAGGCGGCTTGCGCACCGGGCTTTGGGGCAGTTCAGCAAAAAGCCTTTCAGCTTTCGAGGCTTTTGCTTGCTTGCCGTATGTGGCTTTTTGCGGCATTTTGTCGTCTTGATGCGTTTACTCCATGAAGTTTTTGACCATTTGCTCCTGTCTAGCCTGGTGAGCCACAACGGACCACTGCGCGGTTGGCCGGGCAACCATCGTTGTAGCAGTATCAAGCTGCAGCGCGACTGCTCGCATATCTATGATCTGCTGCTGCAATCATAATTATACTCCAAATACAGGTTCAACTAGGAATATTTGAATCACTGCTGAACATGTTGCTCCCCTGTCCAAATTGAATTGTCACGTTGGAGGGCTATGGAGACAGCCGAGGTGGTAAGAGTTTCGCAAGCGCCATCGCAGATGGATTGATTGGGCGAGCCATCAAATGATTTCGGGCGTCAATGAACATGGTAATTTATAAAATCACCTCACCCATGCTTTTTTCAAGTCATCCGGCCCCTTGGAGATATTTTTCATGGTCCACATGCTGGGGTTTCCATTCCCCTTTTTGTGCAGGGTACGGGCCGAGGTATGTACCGCTAGGCACACTATGTAGGTTATAATGAAGGTAAAAGAGGCCAGTGACTGTCGAATAGTCTACAACCCATGATATAGTGACATCCTTCCGGCCTCGACAAGTTGTCTCCTGTTGCGGTGCGGCGGACGCATCCGCACCAGCCTGGTGGTCGACACAAGCTGTTGGCTTCATACACAGGGTATTTCCTTGCCGCGCCAAATATTGAACGATTTTCAGGTAACAACGTGTAACTAATAGTGTGGACCGCCACAGGACCACTAGTTACTGGACCTTTAAACTATCTGGCAGACAGACTATCCGACTGGTCGACAACGTGATCGGAAAGACCCTGCGTGCCCCGCGTCTCTCTCATTAGCTGAGTGCTGTTGGCCTCCCTCGGCATTGTCTCTACCGGTCAAGGGGTAACAGTTGTTGCCAATGTGTTGTGTGGGCACCAACATACTGTCAATGCATCGCGACATCTCGGCACTGGCTGCCAAGCACCACCATGTCCGCAAGGAGGCAACTGTTGTCAATTGCTGCAGGACGACCAAGGCAGAATAAAGGCAGCTTACGACAACGTGCCGTGCTTTTTTTGGTTCCAAGAAACCACTTTATCCACTTGACGTCAGAGCACTGCCGTGGTGCCGTAGTGCAACTCCGGGGGTGGCCACAAGCGTCCTACCTTAATTCTGACTCGTCCTCGCGATGGATTCGCATCTCCACGTAACGGTCTCGACTTCTAGGGACCTTGCTAGACGCTGGGTCACGACCAGCAGTCTCGTGTGCATCAAAGCACCCACAGAGTCCTGGTTCGCGCCCTCTTGAGTCCATCGTCCCTCCTGGCCTGTCTGTGACCGACGATGAGCAAAGAGCGAACAAGGTTGTTGGAGTGCCCGATTGTATTTCGCCGCCTTATTGATGCTGGAAATGGCCGCGACACCCCACCCACCACGAATCGTGGACTAAAGTTTTGTGGACTTGAACAAGGACATGTCCGCACTCGGCTCTGGTGGAGGGGCCGAGTATTTAGTTAGTAAGCTGTTGGATGCATCCACCACTTTTCCTTATTTGCGTCGTGTTTGACTGAATTTTCGCACATTTTCCTACATCTATATCTATACATACCTTTGCGCCTTTGCTGTTGGTCGCTGTTCTGCTGCACCCTTGCTGCCGTTGCTGCGATGGAAGAGTCGGGCGCCTCGACCACGCCGGAGGATCCTGACCCAGGCTCTGAAAGCCGGCCCAAGTACGAAGACTTTGCTCACCACCAACCAGTCTACAGCGATTGGCCGGCTGGATCAAGCGCGCCTCCAGAGACAACAACGTCGCAGAATGCCGAAGACTGGCCTAGACCGACCACCGCCCCCGCCGCCGAGTTTCAATCCACCACTGCCGAGATTACTTCGCCTGAGGCCGCCGTCGCCGCGGCCGTGAAGAAGGAAAAGGGTCGTGTGCGATTCAACAGCACCGCGGGCGCCCATCTTCGACCGACCATCACGCCCAGCGTGCCGCAGACAGGACCCGAGCGCCGCAGCTCCCCAGCGCCGCCGCGTCCGTCTGCGCTGCGTAACCATTCCTCCGGCTCGATCCCGACGACGGACTACTTTGCGCGGGAGGCTGCGGCGGCTACCGCAGCTAGCAAGCCGAGAGCCAGCGCGGACTTTGTCGAGGATGCATCCGAGAAGCAGATCTCGGCGGCGGCCGCTCAGGAACGGGCACAGCAGGTGGCTGACAAGCTGCAGCGCGGGTCGCCGACGCCCTCGCGCAACTCGTTCGAGTCTCACCCGGCCAGCGTCGATGGTGACGTCGCACCATTCCCCAGCGACGGCAGCATTCCTCTCCAGAACATGGGCCCTGCGCGCTCAGAGGCTGGCGACGACCACTGGCAGCTGCTACAACAACTCGAGGGCCCCCCCCCAAAGAACCAAAACGACGAAGCCTACGATCTCGTCCGCTCGCACACCATGCGGAGGCAGGAGAAGACGCCCGACGACGTGACCGTGGTCGACCCGGAGGAGCAGGCGGCGGCCGCCAGCCACACGATGGAGGTGGACGACTGGAATGCCGGCGGCTATGACGGCGTGGTCTCGGTGCCGACGCCGAAGCACTACCGAGGCGGTGTGCTCTCGCAGCTGCTCAAGCTCTACAAGCCTTCCGACGCGAGCCAGCCGCGGCGTCCGGGCCATCACCACCGCAACATCTCGGCCTCGTCTGCGGGCCACACCTCCGGCTCCGAGTCGGGCCACACGACGCCCAGCCGCCGAAAGTGGTACGAGCAGAACCGGTCGCAGGACACGCTCGCCAACCTCATCGAGGCCTCTGCGCGGCTTGCCAATCCGAATACCGGTAATGGTGCTGGCGGCGGCGGCGGTGGCGTGGGGTCGAGCTCGGCGTCGCCCAAGCGGAAGCGGCCCAAGGCGAAGCGGGTGGGCAGCAGCTCGCTCTTCCACAGCCACCAAAAGGAAGAGGCGCGCATCGCGGTGCACATTGCCGGCATCCTGGCGCGGCAGGGCTACATCATCAAGCTCTGCCGCGCCCTCATGCTGTACGGCGCGCCGACGCACCGTCTCGAGGAGTACCTGAACATGTCTGCGCGCGTGCTGGAGATTGAGGGCCAATTTCTGTACCTGCCCGGCTGCATGGTGATTTCGTTCGACGACACGTCGACGCACACGACCGAGGTGCGCATCGTGCGCACCGTGCAGGGCATCGACCTCGGCAAGCTCAAGGACGTGCATCAGGTCTACAAGGAGGTCATGCACGACGTGATTGGCGTCGAGGAGGGCGCGGAGCGCATCAATGCCATCATTGCCGCCCGCGAGAAGTTCCACCCGTGGGCACGCGTGCTCATCTTTGGACTGACGAGCGCCACGGCCGCGCCATTCTCCTTCAAGGCGCGCTTCGTCGACCTGCCCCTCGCGTTTTGCTTTGGCTGCCTCGTCGGCGCGCTGCAGCTGATTGTGGCGCCCAAGTCGGACATGTACAGCAATGTTTTTGAAGTCAGCGCCACGGTCGTTGTGAGCTTCATGGGACGTGCCTTTGGCAGTATTTCCAATAGCAATTTGTTTTGTTTCTCTGCCATAACGCAGGGCGGCATTGTCATGTTGCTTCCCGGGTACTCAGTTTGTAAGTCGTCTTTCGAAATGACCTTGATGGACCAGTCTGACAATATATGTATGCAGTGTGCTCTGCGCTTGAACTACAGGCTCGAGCCATTGTGCCAGGGTCGATCCGAATCGTCTACGCCATCATCTACTCCTTACTCCTCGGCTTTGGCATCACCGTGGGCGCATCGCTCTGGGGCATCTTTGACAAGAATGCCACGTCCAAAATACAGTGCGCGGATCCCATGAGCCCGCACGTCGCCTTCATCTTTGTCCCGCTCTTCATCATCTGCATCAGCATTCTGTACCAGGCCAAGTGGCGCCAGATGCCCGTCATGGTCATCATTGCGTTTTCCGGCTACATTGTCAACTACTTCAGCAGCGTGCGCTTCGTGGCCAGCCCGCAGATTGCCAACACGCTCGGTGCGCTCTGTGTCGGCGTGCTTGCGAATCTCTACTCGCGCATCCGCCACGGCGTCGCCGCGGCCACGCTCATCCCCGCCATCTTTGTCCAGGTGCCGGGAGGACTGGCGGCGACTGGCGGCCTGCTGAGCGGGCTGAGAACAGCCAACATGCTGACAAACTCTAGCAGCACGGAGACGCCAGCAGAGACCACGCATGAAATGAGCACGGTCGTGTTTGATGTGGCTGCCTCGATGATTCAGATTGCCATTGGTATTGCCGTTGGCCTGTTTCTGAGTGCGCTGTTGATATATCCCCTCGGCAAACGCCGCAGCGGGCTGTTTAGCTTCTGAGAAGTTGTCAGCTACAATTTGGGCGTCTGTCTTGCGCCCTCACATTTTACCCTCCATTGTTTTACTAGCATTCACACAAGACTCTTGGTCCATCATTCTTAGCTGGTTAGCTTTAGCATAGCCTGGTGTCTTTCTCGATTTTCCCCCTTTTCTTTTCCGACGGCGTTGAACTGTGGCGTTGAGGGGTTTTGCATCTAGATTCATTCATTAAACAACTTATCATTATTCAAAAAGTAATTGATTTATTTTGCCATCTGCGTAACCACACTTGGCAGACTCAATAGCTTATTCGAGCTGGGCAAAGTGTGGAGATGGGAAGGGCTTATTAGGCAAGCTGCCACGCCATGCCTATTTTGACGGCAACCCCCGTGGGCAGTGTTGGCCCCAAGCTTCTCAGCTCCCCTGCACGCACGCCTCGTACATGTCTTCCTCCCATCGCCATCCAACACAACCGCCATGGCTGACATTCTGAAGAACGTGCTCGGTGTCAAGCAAGGCGCGGCGGCAGCCAAGGCCGATTCAGGTACGTGATCCTTGGCAACGCGATGGCAATGCATGCAGAATGACAGCGACACGAGTCTGCAAAATTGCCTCTTCTCGTCCTCGGGCAGGCTGCTACGCATTCGTCCAATTGAAATCGTATCACAGCAAATTCTAACATAGGAAAACACCCAGACTTTGCTGATTTCGCCTCCGCTCCCGACCCAGCTCCCGTTGCTGGTGCCACCCTCGGCGGCGCGACTCCTCTTGCGACCGGCCGACCCTTCACCAAGTGGTACAATATCCATGAGCGCCACTCCCTGTCCGAGTTCAAGGTGGAGGGTGTGATTCTCATTGTGACGGCTTTCATCTTCATCTTCCACTTCCTTGGTGCTGGTTCTAACCGCAACAAGGCTAGGAAATGGATGCGCGCCCACGCCGCTGCCCTGCAAAGCGAGTTTGCGCTCGTCGGCTATGGCCGCGCACCCACCGCAGAGGATGTCAATTCCGACACCCTGCTCAAGGAGAAGTCGCTTTTTGAGTTTGCCAGCTACGCCACCGGCCGCAAGAATATTGCATTCATGGACATCAACATTACCCTCACCAAGAAGTTCAACCCTATCGTCTACCTCTTCGAGACGGTTGGCAGCTTCCTCGTCGAGTCCATGGGCCCCGCGCCCGAGGAGATTGCCGAGGTGCTCATTTTCCCCTTTGACGGCAAGGAGAACCTGACGGTGCCCAGACGTCGCGGTGCCGAGGAGAGCGAGCCTGTGCCTGACACCAAGAGCCAGTTTGATGGCTTTGTCTGGGCTGTGGTCAACAAGACGCGCATGCAGCGTCTCCGTGATCAGCGCTATGACGTCTCCCTGACGGTAACCAAGGACAACTCCAAGCTGCCCGAGTGGCTCACAGTCATGAGCGAGAGCGCCGAGGTTACCGACACCTTCCTCACTGCCGACCTCATCGCGGCCATTGTCGCGCTCGGCGACAACTTCCAGTACCTCATCATCTCAGACCAGCCCATTGACAGCCCGGCGACGCTCGACGAGACCACGCCCCGCAAGCGCCTGCACCTCAAGTACAGTCTGCCCGGCGACGGCAACTACGACGCCTACGTGCCACTCTTTGAGCACCTGCTGCGCCTGCCTGACCAGCTCGTCGCCCAGGCCCACTTCCGCCCCGAGGTCCTCAAGAAGATTCGCAACGTCCGCGAGCAAAAGATTAACCAGATCAAAAAGGTCGCTGATGAGGAGCGTGCCGAGGAGCGCGCCGCCGAAAAGGAAAAGGCAAAGAAGGCCAAGCGCGACGCGGAACTCGCCGGACTCGACGCCAAGGCCCAGAAGAAGTATCTTGAAAAGGAGCAGGCCAAGGAGCAGCGCAAGGCACAGAAGAAGATGACTATGCGGTAAGATGGAAGCTCTCTGCTCTTATGGTAGGATGTTTGGTCATGTTACCAGACAGGCGATGGGTTTACCCGGGATGCCGGAAAGGTGGCTTTCGTGCAGGGTTTGGGGAATCAAAAAGTTCAGATGTTTGGTCTCGAGTAGTGTACCATGTATAAGACAGTGTATGAAGATGCAATATTAAAAGAATCGAGTAAACGATTTTATACACATGCAGCTGGGAAGTTGACTGATTCATTGTTACATGTACATAGCCATGACGCCTATGCATCATTCGCCAGGATATCGTTGACGCGCTTGACCTTGTCTGCTGCCGTTTGCTTCTTATCTGTCCTGTTGTATACCGATCAGCAACATGCACAGGAAAGAAAAAGACAGAAAAGAGGCCGACGCAGCATCTTGTAAGATGTCCCTACCTCGAACCCACGCGCATCGAAGATTGCACGCGAAGGACGCCCCGACGATGCACAACCGTGTGCGCCTTGCCAATGACGGCCATGACCTGGTCCCAAGCACCTTCTGTTTTACGCCTCGTCAGCATTCTCCCCTCCACCATGATTACTCTCCAGGAAAAAGGAAAATAGCCGTGTCATCATATCGAAAGAAGGAGACAAAGGATGCAACGCAATGGGGGAGAGCGGTGCGTGGCCTACCGACAGTGGTGCCCGCCGAGTGCATCGTGTACTTGAGCCCGCTGGCCTTGAGCACGCGCTGCACCTCGGCGACTTCTTCGGCGACGGAAATGTTTCCTGTGCCGACCTGAGAAGTAGAGTTGCAAAGAAACGTCAGCTTTTGCATCTAGAGCTTTTTTTTTTCTTCGGCAATGGACTGATGCGACGAGAAAAGATGCACGGAGCGTGACAAAAGGTAGAAAAGGGCGCACGACGCACAGGAATTAGACAAAAGTCGGCGTAGCAGGCAGCTGGCGTCTGGATCGATGCATAGTCCATTGTTGCGTGAGCGAACGGGAGTTTGTAAAACTGTAGAAGGGTCGACAAAGGGGATACGTAGGTAGAAAATGTTCGTGTTTGCATGTGAGACGGCGATTGTTGTGCTTTGGACTGGTGGCGATGAATTTAGTCATAGGTGGGATCCCCACAGTGTCGACTTATAAACTCTAGAGCATCAAAGAGGACAAATGGGTGAGAAACCATGCTGTTTTCACAGAGGAAATCAATTTGACATATATTCAAGTCGATTGTATATCTATCCCACATCTCCAAAAAATCGAGAAACAAGCCAAGCAACTTGTGGTGACCCCCAACGCCATGCTCAATGCATCAAAAAAGGAAAACCAACAAAAAAACGAAACAAGAGACTGTGTTGTGCTGTACCTTATATTGGTACGCAGTCTTTTAGACTAAAAGGGCCACGGTAGTGGCCAACGATATCCAAAGACCGCTGTTGATGCTGTGATGGCTGACAGAAGCATCAGACGTCGTACCCGGCTGGTTGCTCACCGACGCTCGGCCTGTAATGTCGCTCAGGCCATTGACCTTGTCCACAGCGACAATGGGATTCTCGACGTTCCAAAAGTCGACGAGCACAAAGTTGGGACGGGCGCCCCATTCCGAGTTGCACTGCTGAATGTGTCGGCCAAAATTGCCCGCGGCAGCGGTGTCGGGGCTGTTGGTAACATTGATGGAGTCAATGTCGGGGACGAGGATGCCGGCAAACAGCGCCTGGTACTGGAAGTGGTTGACCAGGCTGAGGTAGTTCATCGACAGCGCCGTCGTCGGCGAATTGTTGAGCTTGGCAGTGCTGGGCCGGTCGAGCGTGCAGTTAAAACCCGTGGGCTCCGTAACCTCGAACGGCGTCTCAAACATAAAGTCAAACTCGGGTAGCAGGTACGGGACCGAGGCGGAGTAGTCAAAGTTGGTGGCAAAGGCGACGAGGCGCGTGCCCTTGTCAATCATGGACTGCAACGTCGGCCAGTTGCCAGTCGCCGACGTCGTGGCCGGCTTGTAGCCCAGCTTGTCCAGCCCGGCCGACGAAAAGGCGGCGCCGAGGGTGGTGGCGGAAGCCTTGGCCGCGTTGACGAGCAGGATCGTGACCACGTCGTTATTGTTGGCGTTCATCCAGTTGCCAATCAGCTGGAGCCAGTCGGCCAGAGGGCCGGCGTCGAGAAGATCGCAGTCGGAGTGGCAAAGGTGTAGGGTGCCGTTCTTGTCGTGTACCTGGGCCTGAAGGAAGCGCACGCCGGCATCGAGAGCAATGGTGGCGTTTTTGAACTGATTGCCGGAGATGGAGTTGCCGGTGCTCGCATCTCGGAGGAAGGAGCTGTCGTGGGCGCCCATGTGCGTGATTTTGTTGTATTGGCGTCCGCAGAGCGTCGGCGAATTGTTGCACGGCGTGTTGGACCCCGACGACGAGGCGGGTGTGCTGGTGCTGGGTGACGGTACAACGGCTGACGTGGTGGCTTGCGGCACGGCGCCAACGGCAGCTGCAGCGGCGATGGCGCCGAACACTGCTGTGCGAAGTAATGATGGCATTTTGAATGAGGGTTGGAGCAAGAGAAAAATCGATGAGATATTGAGACTGAAGGGGGTGGCGGAGAGCAGCGCTGTCGACAATGTCTTGGCCAGCCACGCGGCAATGTCGATACAGCGGAGTAGGTAAAATAAGAAGGCAAGGCACCCCGGAAGCAGGACGGAAGAGACAAAGATGTGATGGCTTTTTTCTGATGGATTCGATTCAATGATATCTGGGCCAAGACAACAATGAAGAATGGCAAGACGAGAAGAACGAAATGTGACAAAAACGAAAAGTAGACCTGGGCGTTTACCTGGTGGAGCAGGCCTGCCATCCTTTGTATCCGTAGCAGTTGCAGGCCGGACATTCTTTAGTTGTCAGTTCAGAGTCAGTACATGTGTACCGGGACCTGACCTGGCGCAGCGGCGTGGCGATCAGGCAGGCTGTAATCTGTAACAGCCGCTAACTAATTATTTTTAGCAGTCTGACCACCCGCCCACCCGGTCCAACCAGCGGCGAAACGGGCGTCGCATCAATCAGCATCCTCTGCACAGCCTTCCGCGTGGGGTTTCTCGGACACTGCTGAGACTGGATTCCCAGTGCCCAGCCCAGCCTTTTCATCTGTTCAACGCGCGTCACGGGGGAGGGGAAAAAGGGGTCCAACCAGCAACATTCAAATGTGCAATCACTGCTGTGTTGCGGACACGCAGGCGCTGATTAAGATGGGCAACATCTATCCATATCGGCATCGAGACTCTTGAATGACGTTTCGGATGTGACGTGTGCAAGGAAGTGCTAGCGGATGACAACTAGGTATGTTGTGTCTAGTTTACCAGCTACCGGTTTTTATACTGGGCCGTCGCAGCATGCACATACCAGTACTACGTACGTGACATATAACCACCAGCGGTTGACTTTTCGTTTTTCATTAGCGCAGCCACCACGTTTACCTATCGACACAATGAATCCCGATTTGGCAGAGATGCCGCTGTTGCCAAAGCCAGTAGATCTTTGGTAGTGCTTCCTCCATGGTTGCGAGCGTGAAGCTTTTGCAGTTGTTGGTCAATGACTGACGAAACCCCGCCCCTTGCTTGGCGAGTCGTGGTGAGGTCCCGAATGTGTCTTTCGAGTTTCACGAGACATGGACACTGGCTTTAACATCACCGGCTCTTGTAACTAGTTGGGACCTTGCCTGAGACTACTCCGCCGCTGCTGCCTACAACCCCTGACCTGGTCTGCTGTCTTATTGCCACGGAGGCTCGTAGACAGAGTGTAGCACTCCATCATTATGCCCATATCAGCTGTAGTCAATTCCCATACAGAATGCCTGTCGGTGGGTCGGGACCGCCTGATAGGTCTTCAAATACTAGTTATCCGGTATTGTCGGACCTGACGCGCGGCGCCGGACCTCTCGGCACGGGAGCAGCTCCATCTCATGTTTGCCAAATCTGGGACTTATGAGCGCTCTAGGCCCAGGCTTGCTGTCGAAAACGCGAGAGAGTCGGAAACCCTATGCAGCGTGCTTTATGATTTGCTGGAGACTACAACGTAGCGGGTGGCCACCAATCTCCACCGCTCGCTAAAGAGGGGATTTCCTTGAAACGACAAAGATGCTCATGTCAACGCAAGGCAGCGCATGCAAAAAATACTGGCGCATAACAAGACTCACTACTACAGTGTAGCTGTGCAGCTCGATCGCTACTTTCTTCTCATCTTGCTTGCCAACCGTTAGACGCTGCTGGCCGCGATGTGCGCGGCTTCTTTGACGAGTTGATCAAGTGTCAGCTCGCGCGCATCGCGTACAACACAATGTTTTGCACTATGCGATAGACGATCCGGCTCGCTGGACCCGGGCGTGCTCTTGACAAGATGGCAGTCCGGGACCGCGGCGGCTACTGCTTCGAGACCAACGTCTTCTTACTGCGAGTGATTCGCAACCTGGGCTTTGAAGCATGGTTGTTGTGTGCCAGATACACAACCACAAGTTGACGAGTGCGCATCTCGATCGATGGCAAACTGCTCAGTAGGTAAAACGATACCACTTCAATCTCCAACATGACCGGGCGGCAGCCTTGCGGCGGAAGCCACGATGTTAATCAAAGCGGGACTGTAGGAGCCACATGGCCATCATTGTCTTCATCGACACCGGCTGCGATATGCCGAGCCCCGTGACGCCGCTCCTGCTCTGATCGGGGCAGACGGTGATTGGGCTTACGAGTCAGCACCTCAAGATGGAAGGAACTCAAGAAACTGGCGCCGACGACCATGGGCAAGCCTGTCTGGATCTGCTCAATGCGCTTCGCCGCCGAGGACGGACTGAAGATAGATATGTACGGGTTCGCCGACATTAAGTATCTGGCCGGGACTTTGACATGCTCAACTACTATATGTTGCGCGCGAGCCGGTTTTCTCGCATCGTGGTGGTGCAGAGCTTCTTCCTCTCCCGCATCTGTGATGGCGCCTCGGGGACCGTGTCGCTGGTCAATGATGGCGTAACGCAAACATACGCGGCGAGGAAGAGGCGGTGGCAGCGCTCCAGAGTGAGATTGAGCGCGTGAGGCGTTTGAGAAGCACTTTGAAATCAAGTCATCAGAGGAAGGAGGAGCTGCATGCGATGAAGAAATCTGCATATGCGCTTCCTGTCGCAAATTCCTTGTCGACCTAGATATTGTGCTGACCGTGTCAACGCACGGGCTGCTGTGCTTGCCCGTTGATTTACACAAGGCAGATCGCTACGGCCCTGGTGGAAGATGATAGAAAACCGATTCTCTGTGATACATGCCATTGCACATGGATCCGTCTACCTTGTCCTGCGTAACGCTTCCTCGAAATCGCCAGCGAGGGATGGCACAGAACGTGCGACATGTGTTGATGCCTGATAATTTAGGGCGTCGAAGGAGTTGCTGCGCGACATGGTCGTGGTGTGTGCGCCCTGGCGGCTTGCTAGCGCCCGGAGGGTTCTTGGAGCTCGAGACAGCTTTTGAGCTTCATTCCCGCCGAGCTGCTCAAACATGAGCAAGTTGCATGTAGAGCTTGACCGAGAGGACTGTCATCAGCTTGTTGACTGCAGCGTAGTCATTCCTCGATTCCCGTCAATACTCACCGTGCCGTTCACTTGTGGGCGGCGCGTTTGCGAGCGCCGTGAACAGGTTCACTAGTCAGTCTGGGTCTAATTAATAAAGCCGGTCCAGGTTGAAGCCCACCTTGCATAGGTCAAGCTAGCAGAGTACTGCCATTTCTGAATCGTCGATTTACTGGCAGCATGGTGTCATGACCAAGGAGGAGGCGCCCCTTTCCACTCTCAGTTCTGCTCGCCGCGTGACACGTCTGACGGGGCGGGAATACGCTGATGAGGCTGATGCACAGCGAGGTGACCCCAGGTAACGCTCACGTCACCGCGAGCGAGTTCGCATGGGCGCTCAGCGGCGTCACTGCAGTAGTTCACCATGACGCAAAGCTCTGTGCGCACCGCCGTGCTGCTGTGCGTCCATTCAGAAACGGCAAACTGGGCTTGATACCTGGCACTGCTAGAAATCAGAGGCAAGGATCAGTACCGAGCTCGAGCGGCCCAGAGGCTCGAAGACAATTTTCTGCGTCGTGCATGCATGCCTCCTACCTAGATGACGATTGGGACCTTGGCGCGAGCCATGTCGGGCTCGTTGTTTAGATGCAAGACGGCGGCCTGCAGGGTGTGAGCTCCAGCTGGCTTGCTTGATTTTCCTCATCATTTGGAAGCTCTCTTTGTTGATGTATTTGAAGAAAACGCCACTCGGCTAAGGAGACGAGATGGTAGTGCACATAAAAGGGGGTCATGATATGATGTACGTTTAGGGTTCGGCGTGTTGAGAGAATGGATGGAGTGATGTTCAGTGGTAAGTGCATGCAGCCATAGGGAAAGGGGAGAATGGAAGAGGAAGGGGACCGTTGCTGTGGCTAGCTAGCTCGTGCTAAGACCAGCGTTCCAAAGCAAGCCGCCTCGACCGGTTGGTCGCCGGGGCATAGGTCCCCCGGTTCCGAGTATATAAACTGTAACACAGCAATGACCATGGAAGCAGTCAGTTCGGGAAGCGAAAGATTCTAAAACCAGTTGTGCCCTGAGCTACGAGAGCGTTATTATGCATCATGGGAAATCTGGAGATGGCGATATGCCAGATAAACAGAGTGACTTGTCTCGCGCGCCCGCTTGGCTGAGACTAGCTTGTACCTGGCTGCCTACCTAGGACCTACCAATTGGCGAACTAGCAAAGCTTCGAGTATCCACTGCGCACCTGGCAGCTGTCCAGTAAACAAGGCCTAGTTGACTGCTGGCGGGCCTGAGAATGGGGCCACGGCTCCTCTGAAAGGAACCTGAAGGGGCAGGCGCGCACTTGGTGTGCTTGGGTTGGGCCATGGGGCAACCGAAAATGGCCCTAGAGCAAGAGAGAAAAAAAAAATAGTGGACCCGCCTTGCGCCAAAAAGAGCACTGGGCGAAACAAGCAAACGGGCTGGCCACTGCGTGAGCAAGAAGTATAAAAATACATCATGTCATATAGAGGCCCGGGCTGCCCCTCTGCCCGACTTCTCCTGCTCGTTCCCCCTGACAGACGGACGGACGGACGGCCACAGCCACGCAGCCAATTTATTGCCTTGGCCAGCGCTAGCAACTTGATAACTACCTACCTCACGCCAGTGCCTGCATCGCTTGCTGCACCACACCCACTAGCCACAGATTATCTCTGCCCGTCGCCACATCTGTTTTTTTTTTGCTTGCCAGCTGCCAGAGCTGCCAGCTGCCAGCGGTCTATTTACTACGGACTCGACCAACCCGCAAACGCAGCACTCCTTGCTTGTCCCGCGACTTTGTTCTTGGCGCGCCGCCCGATCCGCCACTGGCCCATCACCAACACCACTTCATCACGCAGCCGCCTCGATGCCTCGACTTTAAGCACCCCGTCAAAACAATTCTCTGTATAATATTCTGTGAGTCACTGCCCCGCATGCACCAACTCACACTTGTGTGTGAATGCACCACTGCTCTTGCATGCACACTGCACAGCTTATAACGGCCATGTCGCTCGTGTCACGCGTGTTGCATCTCACCGCGCTGCACCGCTGCTCACGACACTGCGACGCTCGCCGCGCGCTACCTGCTACCTAGCACTGCTCAACTAGCAACATCGGCACTCCCACTGACCCTTTACCGTCTCATAGTCTTCGCTACGCCATGTCATAATTCCGTGCATCATCATCACCTATCCGTGCGCACACACACAGACAATGGCTTCCAGGTTAGATCGCCTTGTCACCCTCCTGGAGACGGGCAGTACCAGGCTCATTCGAGATACTGCCGTCAATCAGCTGGCCGACTGGCAAAAACAGCACCCTGATGAACTGTTTAATTTGCTCTCCCGCGTTGTCCCTTATCTGCGCCACAAGGACTGGGAAACTAGATCCACTGCCGCAAAAGCAATTGGCAAAATTGTAGAGAATGCGCCCCTCTACGACCCTAATGAAGATGATGGCGACATTCTCGCACAGGAATCCAAAAAAGAAGAACCAAATTCCACCGAAAATGGCCATGTCAAGAAGGAATTAGACGATGATAACGCCGCAAGCATCGCCACCATCCACTTTGACTTATTCAGCCTTGATGCCATCAATGTCGACTCAATACTCAAGTACGGTCGCGAACTATTACGCGGCGGTGGCCCCGAATACAATCTTGCCGCGTTGGATCCCGCCGATCGTCTGGCGCATCAGAAAAAAACGCTCCCGGGTCGCCTTGGCTTGCTTGGTCGCAGGGTCGCAGACGAGGAACTCGTCCCCCCCGAACCCGTGGGCGTGCTCCCGACACCCATCGAGGGCCCCAGCAATGGTGGCCTCCCCAGGAGCGACAGCGTCACCCAAAGCCAAGGCGAGGACCCTCAGCTGAGCTCCAGACAGCTCAATGTTCTCAAGCGCAAGCGGAAGAGAGAGGCCATGCGAGCCTCCCAGGGAAAGAATGGCTTCGGAGACCTGTCTCTGCGGCGCTCTACAACGGCTGGCTCCGAAGCCATGGGCGATGATGCATCTATGGCCGATGCGGACTTGAGAAAGAATGGCAAGATGAATGAATACTTCAACCTTGATCGTCCAACCGAAACCGACGAGGACACCAAGGTTGTCAGCGAATTCAAGGGTCCCGTCCTGCCCATTAAATCAGAAATCGAAACCGACGACGACATGGAGGGCGCCGAATGGCCGTATGACCGTCTCTGTGACTTTCTCAAAGTCGACATTTTCGATCCCTCCTGGGAGACTCGTCACGGAGCTGCCATGGCTTTGCGAGAGGTGATCCGTGTTCACGGCAGCGGTGCTGGCAGAGGCCCAGCAAAATCCCGAGCCGAAAACGACACTGCCAACAAGAAATGGCTCGACGATTTGGCCAGCCGTCTTTGCTTCGTCTTGATGCTTGACCGCTTCACCGACTACAGCTCTGACACATCTGTCGCACCCATCCGAGAAACCATTGGTCAGACCCTCGGTTCCGTTCTCAAGCATGTCCCCACTGAATCTGTCTACGACACGTATCGTATCCTGCATCGCATGGTGCTTCAGGCGGGCCTCAAGATGGAGCGGCCCATCTGGGCCGTTTGCCACGGTGGCATGGTCGGTCTTCGATACGTCGTCGCAGTCCGGAAGGACATGCTTCTGCAGCACAATGACATGATTGACGGCGTCATTGCCGCCGTTATGAAGGGGCTTGGCGATAGTGACGACGACGTGCGCTCTGTTAGCGCCGCGACTTTAATACCCATGGCGAAGGAATTTGTCATGATGCGCCCTGCCGCGCTCGACGGCCTCACCAACATTGTCTGGGAGAGTCTCTCGAATCTGGGCGACGATCTCAGCGCCAGTACTGGACGCATTATGGACCTATTGGCAACGCTTTGCGGCTTTCCCGAGGTCTTGGAAGCAATGAAGGCCTCTGCCGACAAGGACGAGGAGCGTTCATTCACTTTGCTTGTTCCTCGTCTCTATCCTTTTCTGCGCCATACCATTAGCTCTGTTCGCCTTGCCGTTCTCAAGGCCCTGTTGACATTTGCCAACCTCGCCGACGACTCTTCTCAAGGATGGCTGAACGGCAAGATTCTGCGACTCATCTTTCAGAACATTCTCGTGGAGCGAGACAAAGAGACTCTCAACATGTCGCTGGAGCTCTGGACCACGCTCGTACATAATTTGGCAAAGAACCCCGATACTTTGGCGGACGAGTTCGCTCCTCATATCGATGCCCTCATGGAGCTGACCCTGCACCCAATCGGCGTCTCACGATACCCAATTCCTATGAACGCTACCTTGTTCCAGAAGCCCTCTGGCGGCACCTACTCTATGCCTGCCACTGCCCAGAACGCAGCTGGGAGGCTGCCGTCGCCAGAGGTGGCCGACCGTGCCCCCAAGCGCCGTCGAAAGTCAGCCAAGGCAGAGGAGACCGCACCAGCCAACGTTGGCCACGACGTCGATGGCCACATGATGACTGGTGATGTTGATCTCGTCGGCATGGATGTTCTTATCCGGTCAAGGACCTCAGCAGCCAAGGCTATGGGCCTCATCATGTCTCACGTGCCATCTGCCAAGCTGGACGACTTTGATGCAATTCTCATACCAGGTCTTTCGTCCGCTTTTGCATCCACTCAGGTCACAGCATGTCTTGTTATTGACGAGTACTGCAAGGAGTGCAAAGCTGAGGATGACATGACGACTCGATATGCCGACCATCTTCAGCGCATGATTGAAAGTGACCGGCCGACCTTCTACCGTGATCTCGTCATTTACATGCACCGTGTCCGGTCTCAATGTCAGCAGCTCCTGTACATGTTCCGAGATCATGGCAAAGTGTCCCCAGGGAAGCTTCCTGTGCTGCCTGTTGTTTTACAGGGTGAAGCAGAAGCAGGTCCTAGTGCTTTCTCCCTTTTGACCGCAGACAAGTGCGTCGCCGAGGATTATGACAGACTGAAGAAGGTCATGCCACCCGGTCAGCGTCTGATTGCTAGCGAGCAGTTGGCTGACACGCGTGACGTTGCGCAGACTGCTATTCAAGAAGCCAAGACGCTGAAGGAGGGCCGCGATACCCGGATCAAGGCTGCTGCGGCATGCGCGCTAGTTGCCATGAAACAGCTTCCGAAGAAGCCCAGTCCGCTCATAAAAGGTGTCATGGACTCTGTCAAGACGGAAGAAAATCAGATACTGCAATCGCGCGCGTCCGACTCTATTGCCCGGCTCGCTCAGCTTTTTGCTGAAAAGGGTCGACGAGGTCCTGCCGACAAGGTCGTCGCTAACCTAGTCAAGTTCTCCTGTGTGGAAGTGGCCGAGACTCCAGAGTTCCCTGTTCACGCAGAAAAGAAGGATCTTGTCTTGTCGATGCAAAAGGAAGAGGACAGGGTTGACCATGCCGATGCCGCCAAATGGGCTAGAGAGGCCAAGGCTGCTCGTGTCACAAGGAGGGGCGCCAAGGAGGCTCTGGAAATTTTGGCTCGCATCTACGGTGCCGCTATCTTTGAGACTGTCCCCAGCCTACGTAAGTACATGGAGGAACCTCTGGTCAAGGCCTTCTCGGGCGAGCTTCCGATCGCAGCCAAGGATCCTGAGGATACATTTGGCCAGGAAATTGTCGATGCCCTGTCCGTCATCCGCACCATGGCGCCAACTCTCCACAAGGATCTTCACCTCTTTATTCTGGAAATGATGCCCCTTGTCGTTAAAGCTCTACACTCGGAGCTCTCTGTTTTCCGCTACATGGCAGCCAAGTGCATGGCCACCATCTGCAGTGTCATGACCGTGGAAGGCATGACAGCGTTGGTCGAAAAAGTTCTTCCCTCAATTAGCAACCCAGTTGATCTGCACTTCCGACAAGGCGCCATCGAAGCAATCTACCACCTCATCGCTGTCATGGGTGACTCTATCTTGCCCTATGTCATTTTCCTCATCGTACCTGTCCTTGGCCGAATGAGTGACTCGCACGATGAGGTTCGCTTACTCGCCACTACTTCCTTTGCTACTCTTGTCAAGCTTGTCCCACTCGAGGCTGGCATCCCTGACCCGCCCGGCCTATCCCAAGACCTTCTCAAGGGGCGTGATCGTGAGCGCACCTTCATCGCTCAGCTTCTGGATCCGAAAAAGGTTGAACCATTTGTCATTCCTGTCGCCATCAAAGCTGAGCTTCGATCCTACCAGCAGGAAGGTGTCAACTGGCTCCACTTTCTCAACAAATATCATCTTCATGGTATTCTGTGCGATGACATGGGTCTTGGTAAAACCCTGCAGACACTATGCATGGTTGCCAGTGATCACCACCAGCGACAGGAAGAGTTTGCAAAGACGCAGGCCCCAGATGTCCGTTGCTTACCGTCCCTCATCGTCTGCCCGCCTACGCTGTCTGGTCACTGGCAACAAGAGATCAAGACATATGCACCATTCCTCAGTGTAACAGCATATGTTGGTCCCCCGGCCGAGCGGAAGCTGCTGAAGAGCAAGCTTGGAGACACAGATATTGTCATCACCTCATACGATGTCTGCCGCAACGACTCTGAGGTGCTGGAGAACCACAGCTGGAATTATGTCGTTCTTGACGAAGGTCATTTGATCAAGAACCCCAAAGCTAAAATTAGTCAGGCCGTTAAGAAACTTCCCAGCAACCACCGTCTCATTCTTACCGGAACACCGATTCAGAACAACGTCTTAGAACTCTGGTCGCTCTTCGACTTCTTGATGCCTGGATTTCTCGGTACCGAGAAAGTCTTTCTCGATCGATTTGCCAAGCCAATCGCGGCCAGTCGTTTTAGCAAAGCGTCTTCAAAGGAGCAGGAAGCTGGTGCCCTAGCCATTGAGGCTTTACACAAGCAAGTTCTGCCTTTCCTCCTGCGCCGTCTGAAGGAGGAAGTTTTGAATGACTTGCCGCCCAAGATCCTGCAAAACTACTATTGTGACCTCAGTGACCTGCAAAGGAAGCTATTTGACGACTTTAACAAGAAGCAAGGCAAAAAGCTCCAAGCAGAGGCTGGCCGAGAAGACAAGGAATCAAAGCAGCACATCTTCCAGGCACTCCAGTACATGCGCAAGCTTTGCAATTCGCCGGCAATGGTCATGAAGCCAGGAGTTCCCATGTTTGATGAGACGCAAAAAATTCTCTCCAAGCAGGGCACGTCAATTGACGACGTTATGCATGCGCCCAAGCTCGGAGCACTTCGCGACTTGCTGGTTGACTGTGGTATTGGTGGCGATGACGGAGACAGTAACGAGCCTCTGTATCAGCCAATCAAACCCCACCGCGCTCTCATCTTCTGTCAGATGAAGGAAATGCTCGACATGGTACAAAACAAGGTTCTCAATGAACTGCTGCCCAGTGTTTCCCATCTACGTCTGGATGGATCAATCGAGGCAAACAAGCGGCAGGATATTGTCAATAAATTCAACAGTGATCCTTCCTACGATGTCCTGCTCCTGACGACCAGTGTCGGTGGTCTGGGTCTCAATTTAACGGGCGCCGATACTGTCATCTTTGTCGAGCACGACTGGAATCCGCAGAAGGATCTGCAAGCCATGGATCGCGCCCACAGAATCGGGCAGAAGAAGGTCGTCAATGTTTACCGCCTTATTACTCGAGGCACACTGGAGGAAAAGATTTTGAATCTACAGCGATTCAAGATTGACGTGGCGTCGACCGTTGTCAACCAACAAAACGCTGGTCTCGGAACCATGGACACGGACCAGATCCTAGACCTGTTCAACGTGGGCGACACAGGGCCAAGCCTGATATCAGACAAGCCACATAACAGCTTGGAAGGCCGAGAAGAAGATATGGTGGATATTGAGACAGGTGATGTGCTGCGGCAGCCTGGCAAGAAGGCCTGGCTGGACGACTTGGAGGACCTCTGGGACGACAAGCAATACGAAGAGAGCTTTGACCTGGATGGATTTATGAAAACAATGTCATGATTATTGGTGACGCGTTTCGGTCTTGAAGCATAAAGTTGCTTCTCATCTGGACAATGAAGGATATCATTAGTTTTCTTTCAACGGTAGCTTCTCCCCGGGGGTCAGCGAGCCAGTTATTATTAAGGCGACTTGGGTGGCATTTGGCGCTTGGTCTGGAATTTTTTTTCTCCTCATTTCTGTACACTAGGTTATCAGCGACTGCGTGGAACAATACCATTTGTCGAGGCTCGTATGAGCCTTTCTTTCTTCATCTTGGTGTCTATGTGCTGCGTAATGTGGGCATCCTCTATTGGCTGCTTAATGCTCCGAATGGATTTTGTGACGTGAGGCAATTGAGGCAATTGAGACGACAATCCAACCAAGTCAATTAACGTCGAACTACCACACATTTTCCCCCAACTACTTTTAGGGATTCCTTGTCTGGTTGCTGTATATGCCCAATGTGCTACACAGTGTACGCAGTACCTGGATAAAAGGTAGGCCAGCGCCAGGTAAATTTAGCGACGATGGCGGGCAAGAAACCCCACTACAGCAATGCTAGAACCTTGATGAAATTGGAGGGGCAAACCGGAGGTCCCAGCAAGCTCCCCTCACCTGTGCGTGTTTGTAACCGTTGGACAATCGACCTGAAGAGCAAAAGCAACGGAACATCGCAGCCGCCCATCATGCCGGTCGACTATAGTAAATGGGTACGTTTGTACGACACGCGATGGTGGTGTTTCGGTCCCGGCGCCAGCTCTGCTAACCAGGCCATGACGCACGACAGGACGCCTTGGAGCTCAGCGACGACTCCGACATAGAAGTCCACCCCAATGTCGACAAGAAATCGTTTATCCGAGCAAAGCAGACACAGATCCACCAGGAGCGCCAACAGCGAAAGCACCGAATGGAGGCACTCAAGTACGAGGTCGCCTTGCACCAGGCGCTGCTCAAGCGCATCTCCGCGCTGGTGGCGGCGCTCAAATCACGCGCCTCCGAGGCGGCAGCGACGCAGAACCCGGGCCAGCTAGCCTTTCAGGCCGTCATGGAATCGGCAGGCGATCAAGAGGACGACAGCCTGCCTCCGGTGCCCGAAGGTCTCCGCGTGGACCCTAAGCAGCCCAAAACATACTCGGCCATGATGGCGGGCCTGCTCGACCAGGTCAACAAGGCCATGGAGGCGAAGCAGCCCGACGACCGCTACACTGCCATGCTGGAGGAGATTGGAGTCCACGAGACGCAGGTCCGAACGCTGGTCAAGGAGAGCAGCGACGAGCTGGCCAAGCTGGACAAGGAAGAGGGAAAAAAGATTACGAGCGAGGGCATCCGAACCGGCTTTGACAGCTCCTTTGTGAGCAAGGCTACCGATACGGGGGGTGACTCGACCAAGGTTGAGCTGCTAAATCCCAACCATAAGCCTGGTGAGTCGTCGTCGTCGTCGCCATCAAAGGAAGCTTCCGGTAACAAAGACGACGATGACGATGCCGATATGGAGGCCTCGCCCGCCGCCCGCAAGTTTGCTGACATTCAGCTCAGCGACTACTCAGCCAGTCTCGACTACCTAATCAAGCATCCACAGATCCTGACCGAGAAGGAAACAGACGGACTATTGGTGCTGGCCTTTGACGCCGCGCTCGAGGGCAAGGATGAGCGCTCCAAGCAGTGCGTGCACCAAGCGCTACTGCTCCAATACTGCCGTTCGCTGGGCCGCGACGGCGTGGCGCTCTTTTTCAAGCGCATCACGGCGAGCGGCGGCAACAACGCCAAGGAGGTCTTTTACAAGGATGTGCACGAAACGTACCTGAGGATTCGCACGCGTGCTCGCGAGATTGTTGCCGAGCGCGCCAAGGAGCCCGCCGAGGGCGTCGAACAGATTCAGCTGCACGCCGTTGAGCCCGGCACCGTCATCTCCATTAGCGTGCCGGCCGCGGACAGCGAGGACCCAGAGGTGCAGGAGGCGAGGGAGATTTACGAGCATTTCAGCGAGGAGATGCGCACAGCGCTGGAGACGGGTGAGCTGGACAAGGTGAATGAGGTGCTGGGTAACCTGTCCGTGGAGGAGGCGGAGGAATATGTCAACCTGTTTGGCGAGGTGTGTTTTTCGCGGTGATTGTGCTTTGGAGAGTATTCGCTAACAATGATTGTGATGAGTAGGCCAATATATTGAGCCTGGAAGAACAGATTATAGACGGCACTACCGATGAGGGCAAGCAGCAAATCAAGGACCTAGAGGCCAAGGCTGCGGCCGAGAGAGCAGCGGAAGCAGAGGCGGGACCAACTGGTGACCCAGAGTAAACGGGTTCCGATTCGAAGCATTGTATGGTATACGCACACTAGCTAGTCAATGAAATGCTGCATGGAACGGCCGCCTTTTTCGCCTCCTTGTCAGCCTGTACCTGGCTGGGGGGATATCTTTTATTTGTACTTAATTTATTCTTCATGATTCTGAAATTTCTCCCTTCTCCTCATGTTTGAATCTTTCCGCCGTGACGCGTAAAGATGTCCTGCTCCCATTCCGTCAACAGGCCCATAATCTCGACCGAGTTGTCCCACGTGGGCGAGGGCCGCGCAGGCTCCTTGATGCCCGAGGCCACGTACTCTTCGACCTTTTTGATCTGGTGGCCAAAGGCGTCCATCTTGCTGGACACGGTAATGGTGTCCTCGGCGCCGCCCTTGTACGTCTTGATCTTGAAGACGTTGTCGCCGGCGAGGGGCAGCCACGGGTTCGTGACAAAGGTCAGCGACGCGTGGTCACCCTGGACGGTAAAGGCAAAGTCGTTGCCAAACGAGTCGGACGACTGGATGGTGGCCAGGACGCCCTCCTCCTCGAAGCGCACCGTGAGGGCCGCGTCGCGCGCAACGGTCACGCCGTCGTCGCTCGTGGCCAGCGTGCCGTGGCCGAGGACGGAGCGCGGCCCGTTCCAGACGCGGGATCCGCCAAAGGCCGTCTCCAGCACAAAGTGCAGCAGCGAGACGGGGTAGCAGCCGAGGTTGTAGATGGTGCCGCGGCCGCGCGGGTTGGCCTTGCCGGCAATGTTGGCGGCGTAGTAGGCCGAGACGGCGCGGACGCGGCCGAGGCGGCGGCCGTCGGCGAGGACGGCGGCGAGCGTCTCCATGACGGGGTGGGTGAGGTACATGAGGCCCTCGAGGAAGAAGACGTCGCCGGCGGCGCGGACGGCGGCCGTCATGGCGCGCGCGTCGGCCATGGTGGTGGCGAGCGACTTTTCCGAGAGGATGGCCTTTTTGCCGGCGGCGGCGGCGCGCAGCACGGCGTCGGCGTGGCGGTGGCTCGGCAGGCCGACGTAGACGACGTCGACGGCCGGGTCGGCGAGGAGGGCGTCGAGCGACGTGTAGCGCGCGGCGATGCCGTAGCGGTCGGCAAAGGCGGCGAGGCGCTGCTCGTCGCGGCCAAAGACGGCCTGGATGTGGGAGCTGTGGCTGGCGACGATGGCCTTGGCGACGACGTCGCTGATGAAGCTGGTGCCGAGAATGGCCCAGCGCAGCATGGTGGATGCGACGAAGAGATGGAAAATGTATACAAAGAGAAAGAAGAAGAGGAAGAAAAAAGAGAAAAGAGTGATGGGACGGCTTGCGGGTTGTCGAGAGGTGATGAGCGTTTGTCGTGTGTCGTCTCGGGATCAACTGCCCTTTAAGCAAGGCACAAAAATCAACCGGCGGCCGGAAAACCCACTTGCTCTTCGGTGGCACGACGGCGTTGTTTTCGGGGCTTACCAGGCCTTTTAGGAATTAGTCTAAATAATATTTAAAATCTTTGAGGAGCTCGTCTGTGCCAACGGCCTTGTTAGTGGTGGAAAATGAAATTGGACCGTTTGTCTTGTGGCACGGAGTTCGGCTGCGAATCTGACAATCTTGCAGCTACCCCTCTTTGGCCAACAGGTCAAAACAATGGTTATAGAAGCTGTTTTTTTTTGTGTTAGGTGATATTGTAAAGAGAAGCAACGAGTATCTGATGCGTTTTTTTTTCACAAATCTTTACCTACCTCAGCTAGGAATATAATTAAAGTCAGGTTATCTGATGAAATCAGGGACTTGCCCCCTGTTACCCCGCCATCGATAAATGACATCGGTAGAGAATACAAAGCACCCATGCGAAAGACGAAAAAATAAAGATGGAAATAGCAGCAATTTGATTCAAGATGCCAGTATTTAACATTAACAGTATCGGGGAACTCTTGCGGCCTCTGCCTAGAGCAGACGCCGCACCTCGGCATCTCATCGGCCCTAAGCCGCAAAGTGCTGAGAGGAACCACAGGGAGTTCAGAAGGGAGGAAAAGAACCTTGAACTAGTCCATGCTTCCTAGTGAGTAGGATATTTTCTCATTTGATGCTAACATGGTACCAAGGACGGTACAAAACGTACTGCATACTTGGTTCAACGAACCATGTAGCGGAGACGGATAGGCTCGAGGCCGCGAAAGGAACTTTGTTGAGGCGCCTTTATTTGGATGCCTTGATATAAACACGTTTAACTGAGGCAAATAGCATTATGCGTGTACTTTGGTCAGCTGATGGGGTCGTGTAACTGTAATGGCGGTTACCGTCGCTTCCTTATTGGTACTCCTATAATGCTACCCCATCGGGCTGCACAGGGACCAACACGGCGAATTGCATCCCGCTAGTTTTTTCTTCTCTTCTATATTGAAGCAAACTTATCCCTCTGATCACTATTGGGTAGGCACTTTACGTGGCTTTATATGGACTCTTCTGCCACTACTTCTCTGGTGCCATTTGGCGCTGAGATGAGGCAGACACATTTCTTATTTGCAAAAGGCTACCACCCTCTCAACCATGGCTCATTTGGCGCTTCCCCCAGATCTGTTCTCGACTACCAGCGTCAGCTGCAGCTGGACAGCGAAGGAAGACCGGACACGTGGATTCGTTACACGTACCTTGAGCTTCTCGCCGCCAGCCGATCTGCAATCGCTCCTCTTCTCGGCGCGCAGCCCGGCGAGGTCGTACTTGTCCCCAACGCCACCACTGGCGTCAACACCATCTTGCGCAATATTCACTTCGTCAAAGATGAGGTCATTCTCTACTTTAGTAGCATATACAGAGCATGCTCCAAGACAGTCCAGTCTCTTGCAGAGATTTGCCCTGTTTCTTCGCATCAGATCAATGTCACCTATCCGGTCGCTGATGATGACATTGTCACTCAGTTTTGCTCTGCAATTCAGCAGCTCAAATCCTGCGGCAAACGACCGAAGCTTGCCATGTTTGACACAGTCCTCACCTTTCCAGGTGTGCGGTTTCCATGGGAGAAATTGGTCACTGTCTGCAAGGATCAGGGCATTTTGAGCTTGGTGGATGCAGCACATGGAATCGGCCACCTAGATCTCACGCATATAGGAGAAGTAAACCCTGATTTCATGATCAGTAATTGCTACAAGCAGGTACACTCGTTCCCTCCAAAGCATGCGAGCGTGCGCTGACCTACCCAGGTGGCTTATGGTTCCGCGTGGTTGTGCTGTTTTGTATGTACCGTTTCGAAATCAGCACATGATTGTCTCTACCGTGCCGACATCCTGGGGCTATCTGCCCAAAGATGAGCGAAACGCAGAGTCCCCGCAAGACTATTTTGATAGGCTCTTTAATAAAGTCTCAACGATTGACAGCACGCCTTACTGCTGTATCCCTGCTGCCATCAAGTTCCGCACCGAGGTCTGTGGTGGCGAGGCCAGGATTCGAGAGTACTGCTTCAATCTAGCCCAAGAAGGCGCGCGACGAGTAGCCGAAATACTCGGGACGGACCATCTACAAGCTGAACCGAGTTGCTGCTTTGCTACCGTTCGGCTGCCACTGGTGCATACAGAGCTGGGAAGTGACAGCAACGGCCGCGCATTGGCAAGGTGGATGCAAGAACTCACTCCGGCAGAGTACGAGACGTACATGCCCATCAAGTTCTACAATGGGGCATTCTGGTGCCGAATCTCTGCACAAATCTACTTGACGCTGGAAGATTTTGAATGGGCAGCAAGGACCATTCTGGACATCTGCCGGCGCACGAAAGGAGGCGAATGGAAGAACAAGTTGCCGAAAGTTGCATGATGCATGAGATGTCAGAGCGTACCGTCCTACCAGGGTTTCTTAACTGGCGTCAAGTGCGACGTGAAAATAGAGTCAAATTGATGCAAGGCGCGAGAGTGACTCTAGCACCTGCGACTGGGCAATAATCACCGCCTGGCAGCTTCCGGTGCCGAAATAGAACTGCCAGTAGTGGCGTCATCCCGTCAAAACACCTATGTCTGTGACACAACTAGGTGCTTGCTTGCCGGAATACGACAGTCATGAAGTTCCGCCTCTGGAGTCGAGTTCGGGCTGGTCGGGGTTTCGCTGAGCAAGGTCGCTAGGATATGACGAGACGTCGGATATTACTGACCCATATCGACTATTGGGCTGCAAGGTATTGGGTAGCAACAATGAGGCCGGATCGACCCATTTGCTCAAGATGCTACTGCAACAAAAGACTAAAGGCAATCGAAAATGCGGCCATGAGATGCACAGAAAGCGAATCATGATAAAAGAGAATGGTTATAATATATCTCTTGAGTGTTATGGCTTGGGTCTTGGACTCTGCGCACTTGATGTGTACATGATGATCAGCCACATGGGCGTCAAGAACGACGCAAGGACCACAATGTTTTGTTGCCGGTGACAAGCCAACGACTGACAAATACTGTATGAGATGAGCTATTCGCTTCTACTTGCCTAATGGAGCGCCTATGAATTGAAATGCCAGGCAACCATTGAACAGTTGGCCCGCCGACCATGTAGAAGAAGGCTCCCTTTTGTGTACAGCATTTCCTTGTGCTGGTAACCTTGCTGTCGGCAAATCGGTAGACCATACAACAACAAAGATCTAGAAGCATTCTAGACTTGCTCATAGAGTGAGAAGACGCAACGGCAAAAACTAGCAAAGAGTCCGAGAGCACAGTTGATCATGCCGAGGCTAATGCGTGCGTCGGCGCGCCAATGCGTCGTTGCGCTGTGACGGTGCCTTTTGTCAGAACAAGCACGCAAACAACAGTGGCAGGTATCAGATGCATGGCCCTCGACAGACCAGGCCTGGCGGCTGCAGCCCAGCCTTGGACAGCCGGCAGTAGAAAGTTGAACCGCGGCGAAGTAGTTGGCGTGCTTAAAGCGGCCAGAGATTCTCCTGCAGCCGCCAACTGCCCCAGCCAGACCCCTGCAGACCAGGATCATGAAGAATGACCATGTAAGTCGGGGTTCAGACGAGAAACAGGGCAAGAAGGAGGGGACCTGGCAAGGCTTGTCCAACACATGCGGACCCGAAGCCGAGGCAGGCTACTTGTGTGCTCTTGTCTTCAGTCCATGTATAACGTACGTATGCCGCCAAGCCTCATTCTTTGCTAGTGGTATATGTAAAGAATTATGTCTGGGGATAGGTCTTGGCCAGATGTATAATTCTCCTCCTCACACACCCTCCGTGTGCAGCAACGAAAAATCGCCCACGTCAGTACCAAAACCTTGAAACTGTGAGCAGGCCGGCGCACAATCAAAGTATAAACCCCGCATTCAAAGCCTGCGTCGCAATAACGGAGCCTCCATGTCGGAGAATTGCGAACCCTGGGGCCATGAAGGTTTCTCTCACATTGACCTCGCGGAGGCGGAAGCCGTTGCTCGCCAAAGCACCGCTCGCCAAAGATGACGGAACTCGCCTCGAGACACTGTCATGCACGTTGCCTTGCTTCTGGCGACGCCTCTTGTCTTATTCCCCCCGATATAGCTCGCATGTGCATACCGCATCCAGGCCATGGGAGTCACTCTCACACGCCGGCAACCCCAAAAGCGACCAATATCGCATCACATGGCTTGATGCTAATAATAATGTGGCTATTATGAGTCGGTAGTATGCGCTACCCATTCTTATTAATCAAAGCATTACCAGAACGGGATGATTCGTCCGTGGTTGATACATGCAGACAGTGCAGTGCAACCTTGTCCCGGCAACTTCCCCAATTCTCTCTCAGCCGCACTGTCTACGTAATCAGCCCAAGTTCATGCAGCGGATGTCGGGCTAGATTATGAGAATCCCCTGCATCATAAGAGTCACGCGATGAAAGCGTGCCTAGTTTTGGAATGGTGTGATACTCATGCTGGTCCCCTTTTCGCGTGTGATGAGCTGATATCAACGTCGTTGTGCCGTGGCCGGATCGATGCCGATTGAAACGGCGCTGGACGCCGCTGGACGCCCCCTGATGCGGAAGATTCGGAATTGGGCCCGAAGAAGACTTTTATTTTGACAAAAGTGCGTTGAATTGTATCCGTCGGACGCATATACGTCCGCTGCAACCATACACCATAGATCCAGCGAGTTGTTGCCAGTTGGCCATGTGCGAAACGGAATATGCAGAGCTCCAGTCGGCCATGTCTGGTTTCAGCATCACCGTGACACCTTACTTTCGTATTCGACCTCGCTCTCTCGCCAAGAGTCAATGCCGACCCCGACTCTTTTTCATACTGCTCTCACACAAGTCCCTGCCTCCCGTCGCACGCGTTTGGCGCTCCTTGGGGACTGACAATCGTGATTAGCTCCATGGCCATAAAGTGTTGCATCTAAGGCCCTCTGCTCGTTGTCTCTGGCTTACGAGCGTGGAGCGTACCAAGCCTACTTGGGTGAGTTGTCGGGAAACTCTAAATGTGCATCGTTGTTTCCGTCGCCGCAACGGCTCTGACAACTCGGCATCCCACAACGCTCGCTACACCGCCAGCGTTACCCAATCACGCTGTTTCCTTTTCCGCTTCTGAGCCCAAAGCCGTATTCATGATTTCCGAAATGGATCCTTATATCCTAGCTTTGGTCAACATGTTGGCTCCGATGCATAGTGCACGAATTCGGGGCCTGAGCGATTCACGGAGTCGCCCCCTCAAGGTTTATAATTATTTTCAGTCTCTACTCTTTGGTCCTCGTAGTTACCGGGGATAATGAGCAGCAAAAAGTCCCGTAGTTAGGGCTCAAGGCAAGAGGTCCGCTCATCCAAGCTACTATTTCTACTGATGCAGCTCCCCCCAAAATTGAGCCTCACGCCGGTTTGGAGAGAAGCCTCATTCCCGCGCACGGCCGTTTGCCACGTAATCGTCCTCGGGCCCGCCACCCATTTACCCCTCTCTCCGTGTTCCGGGTTATGGAGAAAAGAAGGAACGAGATTGCCTTCTTTCGAGTATCTGCTCTACTTCCGCTTTCTGACTAGCTCTGTTGCGCGGCAAGTGGGTTACCAGTCTGTTCAGTTGGGCTTGTTGGCGTAGGTTTACATGAAGTAGCCGGTGCCAAATCGCAAAGTCGCGGGCGTTTCTGGGGACAGGCTGTAAGCAGCGGGGGACAGTATTATGCCGACCGGTACCCGACTCCGCGTGACGGATAGACTTGCCTTCTCCGGCATGGCCCCGAGAACAGGACAATTTTTACTTTTCGGGAATACAGCGCAGCTTGTGATCAGTGATGGTGGCTTGAAAAGTTGATGTAATCGGCTTGAGCTCCCGCTGGACAGAGCAGCAATGCATGGGCGTGTTCCATGCGTTGAATTGTGTCAGTTGCTGGGTGACCAAACAAGCCCAACGCATCTGCGTTGCGAGACCGAGCATTCTGCCAAGTCTAGAATCCTCAAGATGTGCAAGGAACAGGCATGTAAAACGCACCATTCAGAGCATGTAAATGTGATATCCTATCGATGTACGCATACAGGACAGAAAAGAGCAGGAGGAGTGCAGAGCGAATACCCCCGCTTCCCGTAAACGGCTTCAGAACTGGTCGATCTCCCTCCTCCTTCTTTGCGCGCATCCTTGCCGGTAAAGCCCGTGCAACAAGGACTGCCCAGCTGTGGCTGCTTCGCCTCATAGACGACCCGCCGCTGATGCAGGCACGTCGCATATCATTCCACTTGCCCGTGGTGAGGCGGCCTTTGTCTGTTCGAGTTGCAGATCGGATCATTATTTGTTCTCCTTCATTATTAGCCAAGCCTCACTCTGATACCATCTCAAGCCACCCCAAGCGCTACCCTGTTATCATCTAACTGAGATGTCTTTCTGGGCCTGGACGCTCGAGACTGCGTTTCCCCGCACGATATTGGCCGCGAGTCCGTGACCCTGGCAACTGGGCATCACTGAGGCCATCCACCGTTACGGCATCGACTTTCGTCCTCTGAGCGGCCCTCTTCTTTCGCTCGGCCGCGTTCTACTCCGACTTCATTGGTGCGAGTGATGAGAAGCAAAAGCTAGTCTCAAGGATTGGCAGTCAATCTATTCCTGATTCGCACATTCTGTCTTTGTGCCTGCCGCTCGCAGAGTCACCTAATAAGCCAGTGTCGAGCTAGCAGGCTGGCGAGAGGACAAAGGCGTAAAGGGCCGTGCGCGGGCGGCTCGAAGTCGGGCACGGGCTTGACGACGGAGAGAAAGCGTGAGGAATGGCTTGGAGAAGATGGTGTGGAACATGCAAAAGACGCCAGAGTTGGTAAAGTGGCAGTCGGTCAACTTGATTCCGAAAAGCCAAATCTAGAGACAACCCTCAGCTGTAGCGTTGTTGTACCAAGTTATACTTCGATCTCCCGATAGCCCGAAACCTAGCGGGCTAGCCCTTTGCTGCTAGAGCATCACCAATTGTCTGTGCAGGAGCGAGCATTCAATGGCATGTCGTTTTTGAAATAGCTCCGCCGGGGCTTGTCTTTCTTGCTCCGTCGTGCCGCCGCCCGGAACCGTCGCGATTCGAGCTTGCCGAGTCATGCGAACCGTGGCTCCTAGCCGGTTGCCTCTTTGGGCGGCAGACATGCAAGGCTATGAAAATACCTCGTTGACTTGTGAATACATTGAAACCGAACGAACTCTGTGCCCAGTAACTCTCCGCGTCACGCTCTGCCGGACCTAGATGGTGGCACGCTACATGGGGCGCTTGGGATAGCACAAATCGAACGATGATGTTGGTGATGTTGGCCCGCGCTGCTTGTCTGTTGCCATCTGCTCGACTACTAGCGCCTTTGTGTTTATAGCGTCCAACACTGTTTTCTCACCAGACGTGATTCAGAACACGAGCCAAGGGGCGGTTGCATGGCCGCCACGGGCAACTTCTCCGTACCTTGATGCTCGCAATAGCAAAGGTGGTACAAGGTAGGCTTGCAGATGCCGATACGTAGGCACTGGTCAAGAGGAATGGCAACTGCTGGTCGACGAGTGGCTAATGAGTGAGCAAAATATGACTTGACGCTATAAGATGAAATGACGCTAATCTAATGTACAATGCAATGACTTTTATGTGTCCGTAGAACTCGGTACCACTGTCTGACTGGCAAGCGAGCCTTGTGGTTCCCAGGCAGACTGTGCTATCCCGGCAATTGAGCCTCTTGGACTCAAGTGGAAATTAGGCAAGATCGCCATATTTCAGGCGCCTCGTGCGATGGCGCTTTGCAAGCCGGCAAGCCCCTAGACCAAGTTTGGGTCCCCGTTTGAGCGTAGCGATTCTGGTTTCATCAAGCCATGTATGGCGACGAGGTGCCGCTGATCCCAGTCGGATATGCAGGGCGGGCATGTTCCTGGTTCGGGAAAAATCTCATCATTCGCCGGTCGGGCAGACTCCGAAGGAGCGGTAGTGCGCCGTGGATCGTCGTCATATACGCGTATACCTGCGCAGGAGAGCCAAAATGTCGATCCAGCTCGCGATGTGCGGTGCGGTGTGCCATGCAAGTCTGGCAAGCACAACGCTGGATTGAGGCCGGCGTGGTTGGTGTGTTTGGGTCCATCGGAAGAACTTGCTCAACCGGAGCACAACGGGCAGCTCTCTTGAATGACAATGTATCGTTCATGAGGGCCCGCGGGGCAAGAATGCTGCCGACTGCCATCGGTTGAGGTGCTGCAAAAGTGCAGGCCTGGGTCGACGCAAGACATGTAGATGTAGTAGTTTTTCGTAAAGTCGCACATGTTGAAAATCTTGTGAGGCCAAGTTATGCTGTGTGTGTTTTTTTTGGTAAAAGTATTGGACTTTGTCTTGTTAGCACACTTTGTTCGTCAACTTGGCCGCATCAGAGGCAGCATACCTTGGACGAATGTGGAGAGTATAGATGGTGTGCCAAAAAGCGGCAAGACACAGCTCTATATGTAGTGAAAAGGAGGTGCAGCCGCGGAAAATATAATGTGTTCCGCTGGCAACGGAAGCGTTATGATGTTGACCCAAAGACTATAGCGTGGAACCACGGTGTTATAGGGCAGCCTTGGGTATAACAATAAGGCAAGGAAGATGAACGGAGAATAGTGAGCGAGAAGCGAAGCCAATAACAATAACGATAATTGTCTTAAGCTTCAGTGGAATACTGGGTCATGTAGAGAAAGGACGGTCGGTGAGGGTTAGCTTGGCCTTGAGAGATCAGATTGAGATGGGGAAGGGCGGGTGGTCGATGGTATTATATGTCTGTGAGCAAGAGTGTGTCACGTCTTGCAGAGCAAAGAGCATATGGGGAAGTGAGATGACAGGCTACAAGAAAAAAAAAAAAAACAAGACTTGTAAGTCGGGAGGTGTGCTAAGAGAAGGAGGGGGAGTGTGGCAGACGGCAAAACGAAGCAAGACATTGGGCCAGAGACTGGCAGGCGGGCACTCACGCAGGAACGGGCGTCCCTTTGCAAGGATACAAACAAGACATTTTACCTTGATGGGGGTGAGTAAAATACAGAAGCTGGTACGAGCGCGAGTGCGGATACTGGGCGTGCTCTCCACTGCGTGTGCATTTTTTGCAGTCACTGCTCATCCGGGGGTTGGAGGGGACGCAGAAATAAAAGAAATAAATAATAATAATGACAATAATAATAATAATGAAAAGCACTCTGTCGTTGCGCCATCAGTACTGCGGCCAACGCTGTTGTGGATGCAGGTTGAGACGATGCCCAAGCTCATGTCTGAGAGCAAAGGGTGGGGAGGACCGGGCTGACCCAGTTGCAGTAATAGTCTCATTGCTGCTATTAGCCTCCTCAGAGCTCAGGCCAAGGAACAACAGCCGAAAAAGAGGCCCCCATCGAGTCCCTGCTAGTCGCCGGTTGTCCAACAGGCTGGCCAGGGACTCGATGGGGGCCTCCCGGGGGGGCGCCCTCTGGCCTTGCGTGGCCTTGCCACCGCCTTGTACTCACTCAGTATGCTTGTCCACGGCCGCCAATAGTCACCAGGCTGGATGTCGCGGCTGGGTGGAGATGCTTGGACCAAACGTTGGAATCCACGGTCGTTGCCGCCCCCCCGTCCGCCTTGTTCTCACTCTTGGTCTGGCCCGGCCGGGTTCCGCCATGTTTGTGACGCTTCTGACGGGAAATGAAGCATGCTCATCGATCCTTGTCACTTTCTTTTTTTTCCCTGATGCGAGATTACGCCCATCATGGTCACAATCGGTGGCACAAAGGCAATCATCTATCTGAGCTACCAAAATGGGCGCCGACGCTAATCCTTCCGACTCTCTGGTACTGGTACTATGTGGAGAGCCGCAGAAAAAAGAAAATATAGTGAGAGGAGAAGCCATAGTAGGCCAATGCAGCCTTGTTTTGGAGGACTCTAGGGCGTCCTCTTACTAAATTAGCATGACTGTCGGAAGCTCTCGGTTGGTGTGCTGCACTTATACTGTCTGTGATTTGTACCAAATGGAGCGATTTTTTCTAAAAGCCGTCACATCTGAGAAAAAGAAAAGTTGTCAGGCGGGTATAACTGAGACCCGTGTGTTTTACTTTTTTTTTAAAAAAAAAATAAGAACCCGGATGGCTTCTACATCCTTGAGAAATGTTGGTGATGCAGTTTGAATCCAGATCTCAGGAGTGCATCACACGGCCATGAAGTTGCTTCGACTGCCATGTACCTGTCCCAATGCAAACACCCAGCGTCTGAACGAGTACACCATCCACAGCAGTGTTGAGACTTGACACTGACTTGCACCGTCGCCAAGACACTCCAAAATCGAGACCACGTACGTAGCTGGGCAGTCGCTGAAATCTCAACGCAGCACTACGTAGTCCGTAGTCCGTAGTCCGTAGTCCTCCGAGTGCTCCTCGAATGCGGCTTGCCAAGGTATGCGTACGCACAGATCGTGTTGGTGAGCAGTGGCTTTTGGCGGGGTGAGGCCATGTCACCGCTTACAGCCATCTATCAAATTGAAACTTGGACAGTCCTGCTGCGCTTCCTAGCACAACAACAATCCAGTCCGATGGCTCGCGGGCGCCATAGCTCAAGAGGTGTCTCTGACGAATGCTCAGATATGCTGCACCTGTGTGACTGCTTCGAGCTCTGCAAGAGACCAAGTGCCGAACCGTGTAGCCGCCCAGCCACGGCCCAGCTCCCAGTGGCGACAGCACTACTGGTGTAGATTGACGGCAAGGCTGCCTGCCGCATTAACCCAACCCCTTGGCCCTACCAACAACTGTTGAAAAACTCGTAGCTCAGAGAGCAGTGGGCCTCGCCCTGCTGGCACGCATAAGTTATAACCAAGTATCCAGCAAGCGTGAACCAAAACGTCTGTTCCCCGCAGTAGGGCGGAGATGGCAGCTGGCCCTCCCTTGCAATGCAGACAGGGTCCTTGCTTGTATATTTTTCATCTTCAAAAGTTGGCAGGGATCGATGCTTGATGGCGCACTGCGCTTGGGTACTACCATGTTCGCTTATTCATTCACGGCATGACTGCAATAAATAGTATATGAAACTGGTTGGCTATACCTGAAAGTGAATATGGACAGCATCGTAGTCAAGCAAATCAAATCGTCCTAGTAGAAAAGCCGAGCAATGCAGCTAGTGTAGCGGGCTTTTCTCTCCCTCCCACACTCGAGCTATGGCGATGTAGTGGATGCCAGGCATTTGCCGCTCGCTCACAGCGTGTTGTGGATTGGTCGAGATCGATTGGGATCATGTAAACTTCCCATCAATGTGATGCATGCCGGAAAAGCAAAGCAGGATGGCGGACAGAGCGTGGTTCAATAGATGGGTCGGATTCTTTCTCTACGGCACCACCTGGCAAAGAAATAGAGGTTGTCAAGGGTGTCAAGGCTGGCGGGATAACAACGGGTCTCGAGCAATATTCCTGGTAGCTGTACGGCTACTGGTATGAATGGCCATGAATTGTGCGAATGCTGTAGCGATGGGCCAATGCTGGTGCGAAGCTGACTGAGCTACCGGCTGATGGCAAACACCAAGTAACAAATGCCGAGTGTCCTAGCTGTCATGCGCCCATACAACAATGCACTTGCAGTACGGAGTAGCTCTTCACTCTTGCAAAATTCTGCAAAATTCGCCTCGCATGGCTTTCTGGCCTGAACTAATCCCAACTGATATTACATGGCGTTACAGCTATTCCTGCAATTACCACCATCGCGCTTGAGACGACTCCCATCCTGCACTGACCCCCTGCAAGTCTCATCCCGGCATGAGGCAGGGCGGCCGGCAATCCGGGTAACTTGCACAATGCCCACCGAATAGATCTGAAAAGAAATCATCAGAGCTCAAGCAAATGGCACGGCCCTGGGCAAAACCAGGGCACCCAGGGCCAGAAGCAAAGCAGGCCCCTCCCCCTATCAGAGCATCATCGGAAAAAGAAAGCATTCCACCAGAGCATGGCCGCGTCGCAGCCGCAGCAGAGCCGCAGCGGTGCTCTGATGAGCGGACATGCGGGCCGCAAAATAAGCAACAAACTCTGTCCAAGGCCCAAGCGACAGCCACCATCTCCATCCCAGGGATTCATTACTCCCACAAAAGCAAAGCAGAGACACAGTCGACGGGTCTTTGCCCCAGCACTTTTGCGAGTTGCTTGTTGATGTTTCACTTTCCAGCCTCTCCCGCAGGATTATTTCCGCGTCTCTACACCTTTCCGCACAAGACGGAGACGGGCATGTAACCTTGGCCAAGAATAGATGCAGCTGGGACAAAACCACACAGGCTACGTAGTAAAACACAAAAAGAATTTGACAAAAATCACAAGACAGAAGCAGTGGCGAGCAAATTGGGTTGGACACCGCTGGTTAGGCAAGACATCAATGTCATTAGGGTACTACCCGACACTTGCTTGTTCCAGATGTGTTCCCATCGGCCAAAGCTGCATTCCCGACCAGCAATCCAGTCTACAAGTGACAAAGCTGCAGCAAAGCATAAGCAGAGACATAGACAGTCCAAGCAACGAGGGAATCTTACTAGCCAAGCAACCAAGCAAACCATGACCTGTCGTTTTTTTATGAATGAGATGTGAAGAAGTCTGTCATTTTCACTTCGTGGCAGCAGGTTCACTTCCATCGCGACGCAGTGGACAAGCGGTGCCGCATGACCACGCCTTTACCCGTAACTGTGCCAACTTGCACTACTTTCCGAGACATGACTTGCCGAGACACTACTTACCGAGAGACATTCTCGTCTCATTGCAAGACGACCTGATAGGGTTGCGCAAGTGTCTCTTTGGTATGCAGTAAGAATGCCGTGGTGCACAAGGTGTCAAGACGGCCTCCTACTCGCCTCAAGTTGTCACACCAAGAAAATTTCCATGACAGAGTATTGTAACATGTCTGGCTCTAAGCGCATCGTGTTTTGGAAAATTCTTTGTCATTTCTGTGCATTGATAGGTACGCTCACTATGTGGAATAGTCACGTTGATCTCCCGCATGACAGTGGACAGATTTACCTGTCGGGGGCACTAATTCGATTCGGCAAACGAGAAATGCGATATTCAGCCCCTCGGCAAACATGTTCTAAAGGTCTGAGTTTTGCGCTTTCGTTGCCCTCTGAGGCTCTGCTTGGACCGAACTACTCAGTTGCACAGCAACTTGAAAACAACAGAAACAGCAATGAGGGGCTATTGACATAGATGTAAGCTCAAAGAGCTTAAATAAGCTCGGTGTGGAAGAGCCTCTGGGCTCTTACAGTCTGTTCGAGTTCTCTGCCAGCTTTTCTTGGTCCGAGTGCTTGATCAACTGAAGCTTGAACCGACTCGGGATGTTGGCAGATAGCTATGACCTACATCACATCATCACGCACTGATCTAGGGCCTGAAGGTCAAAGAGAGCGGTGCATAGAAGGTCAAAGCTACCTTGCCAAAGAATTTCTGCCTCGCTCTTGTGGTCAGAGCTAGCTCACGGTGGTGTGTTGCCCAGCTTAGTTGAACGACCTAGTCTGAGAGTCCATGTCTTTACATTTCACTACATTAAATCTCAGCAAAGAATCTTCAACAAATACTCACCGGGGCACATTTGCCACAAGTACCTGTGAGTTACCACGTCCTAGCCCCCCATTGGCTGTTGTTTGCATACAAAAGGGTCTGGGTGCTTTCTGGCATATAGCCCTCCTATTGGCAACTTTTTGACAATTGGACATCTTGGCAAAACTCAAAAGACTCAGCAGCATTACATCTCAGGGAATCGATGCTGCGGCCCCAGTTGCATGCCCCTCGTGCCAAGTCCGTGCCCACGAATCGCAGTGCCATGGCTCAGTTGTTGATTCACCGCCACACACCGAGCTGGATTAGCTTCAGCAGGACTCAGCAGCTGATTGACTAATCGACATGGCCTTTTTTATACTCTACTTATCTAGGCATAACATTAATATGTTAAATGTGTACGTAGCCGACATCATTGCCAGTGCATGTGGACCAGAGGAAGGTTGTGTAATAGCTTTCTCTCACAGACAAATGGAACAACGGCCCAAAAACGGAGAAAATTCCGCAATATTGAGGAGCTAGAACCTGCGGAGCTAAGAATTACAGGTAGAAGTTTCTTTATTATACTGCCAGAGATTAACTCATTGCGCAGCAACGGACGCAGCACCCGCACTCGCATGGCAAAGGCAGAGAAAGCCTCGCCTCAGTATCCTGGTGTGTGTCGGCTAATGCTCTTGCTCGGGAGTGAGACTAGTAGGTATTTTGAAAAAGATTCATAGCGCTCTATGGAGAAGTGCAATATAGTCACCGGCGCAATGAAGTTGCACACACCGACAATGTCCATAGTCCGTGTGCTCGTTTCAAGTCGATAGACTAGACCCCGCCCATCACAACTGCTTGAACTTGTGCGCTTGCTGGATGTCGGAACAAGACAAGGGAAAAAGCTCCGATTTGTGGTTAGACCGTAAGGCTTGCGCGGCAAGCACTGTTCTGTTGCTACCATGAGGGCCTGTTCAGGTTCTCAGCCCTGTCGCAGACGGTTGAAGACTGCTTGGCTATCTAGAAGCGCAGGTCACGCAGTCTGCTTGAGGAGCTGGAAACAGCACGCCTGGTGTGGCTTTTTGAAGCTCTATATTAGCAATCTGTTGTTGCTGATTTTATTTCCTTCCAGTACAAATTTCTAGGCGTATATCTCGTACAAATAAAAAAAAATCACACTCTATATTCTCTCGCAAGGTTTGCCCAGCCTAGTGACAACAGGCCCACCAGCCACAAGAGTGGACGTGTCATGTGGCGCATAATTTAATGAGGACGCGACGCCACACCAGCACCACATCACGATTCAACATAGAAAATATCTCCAGAGCAAGACGCCTCGCCAGACATAGCTTTCAACTCCCCGCTGAAGAACTGCTGCAGACCTGGATCATTCAACCTAGAAAACCAAACATAAACAAAGACGGTCATAGGCGGCCTGGTCTCCATGCTTTCCGCAAAGAGCACGTGTTGACTGCAGCCGCTGATCGATCCACAGGGGCGAGAGCCATCAAGGATCAACTGCCAACCGACTCCTACAGCATCCCCAACGAAATGGCAAACCTTTCGCCCAGCGGTGCAGCACTTACCGGCAGCGACGATGACGACGTTTCGCGCATCGACTTTGCGTCGCAAGAGCACGTCATGGCCGCCGCTGCCTCCAAAGCTGAGGCATCCGGAGGCTTGACCCCAGAATATCAAGATGCGCCCCTCACCCACGAGCAGCAGGACGACGACGCTGGCCGACTAAGACAGCCTGACTCAGTTGGAAGTAATGACGATACCCCGGGAACCGTGATCAACGGTGCAGCCAACACACACTCTCGTGGCCACACCGGCGATGAGCAGCCGTACCTTCAACGACCACTCGGCCCGATGAGAACACTCTCCAGCACATATAATCCGTCGTCATCTCGAAGACCGCAGCCGCCACAGACAGGGTCAGCATACGATGGAAACGTCCGCTCAGCGTCTGCAACGCGCCCGTGGCCGAGCGACAGTCGATTTCGGGCTCAGGAACGAGCTTACGTGCAGAAACTACGGCAAGAATACGACGGCGAATATTTCAATCACTACGATGACATTGGCAATGACTCGGAATCGGATGGGGAGACTCCTTCAACCGAAAGCCCTTTTGATGACCGCCTTGACCAAGAAACAATCATGTTCTACGGCAATGACGATGTGCAACCTACTGAAGACGAGTTAAAGGATCCTGAGAGTCGTGAAAGGCTTGAATGGCATGGCATGCTGGAAGCCGTCCTGACTGGTGATGTGGTGCGGCAAGAGAAGAAGAGACTGATTGGCTCATCTGAGCAAGCTGTTGGAAAGACGGGCCACAAGTCAGAACTTTGGCTCGGTGTCCGCAGCAAGGTCTGCGGCAGACATCTTCCAGTGCAAAAGCGCATTGTGGAAGAGGCTCGGGCCACTTTGGATCGGACACTGGACGACATTATCAACTTCAAAGTCAAAGGCGAAAGCGAGGCAGGAAAGAACCCGTACGAGCAGGTCCGAGACATTGTTACCTCGATTCAAAAGTGCGAGAGTCTCTATCCTTCCTGGGCGGCCCTCGTTGCCGAGCATCAAACAGCCGCGTCGCCACAGTTTAGCGAGGCGTACGAAGCAATCATGTCTTGGTACAACACCAACGAAATGATTAATACTGAACTCTCCATTCTCAAGAAGTGGGTTGGCAACGACGAGCTCGACTTTTCCCGCACCAAACAGCGATCGCCAGCGGTGGACGGTATCGCAACTGACGAAGCTTCCTTCTTGGATCGGCTTATGAAGGAAGACGGGCTACAATCGTTGTACAACGACGATGACCAGGCCGAAGCAAACGGTATGCTGCCACCTATTGCAAACATCATTTCAAAGGCCAAGGAGACCTTTATTCGCAATTCGGTACCGTTTCAAAAAAGGCATCTGCCACCCTACTTGGATGAGCTTTTAACGCTCATCAGCTTTCCATCCAGACTCATCGAAGAGATTACGCGGATGCGTCTCGCTTACGCTAGGAGAGTTAAGGAGACCGCCCAGCAGAATCCATTGATGCAGGATCAGATGATTTCACAATTCCAGTTGCTGCTCAAAGCAGCCATACGAATCAAAAAGGAGTACCTCACAATAGAGAAGCCAGAACCGGGTTGGGATCTTCCCCCGTGCATTGACGAGTCTTTTGACCACGTTGTGCTGGAGGCGCTGAAGTACTATTTCAAGATGCTCAACTGGAAGCTCACGGGCAACAGGAACACTTTCAAGGAGGCTGAATTGCTGTTCCAGGAGTGGGAGTTTGCAAATGACATTGGCAGGCAGCTGCAGCGAGGCCACATTGAGGTTGCCGAGCAGTTTAGCTCCCTGACCCTGAAGGCCATCAGCCGTCTCAGCCAGACGTTTGAGAGAGAGTTGCAGGCCAAATCGGGTGAATCGGCCGCCGAGATGACGAAGCGATACAAGGCTTGCCTGGACTCGGTCCGTGTGCGGCAGCGGATGCTGCAGCGTTTCTCGCGCATGCTAAGCGACAACTACGAGCACGCGTCAGACTATAGCGTCTCGTATTCGCCCGAGAACTTGTCCAAGTTCTTTGATCAGCTGGCAGCCACTGGCCATTTCCGTGTCCAGACTGGTGTTTTCGAAAAGGATGGCATCTACGTTATAGCATCTTCAGACTTGCATGACAGGCTTGACGACATTCAGGCCATGATGGCCATTACCAAAAAGGACATTTTTGAAGAAGAATCTAGTGAGGGATACATCCTGGTGGTGCGGCCTGAGGAGAGTTTGAGTTGGTTCGGCGAGGTCATTAAAGTGACGTTGAGAACTCAAGTCATTGATCTAAAACGTGGCCAGCTTCGTCTTTGCGCCACCAGCCCACAAGCACTTCCCAATGCCAGGAAGGAATTCCTTGATGCTGTCGACACCCATGTTGATCTGTTACAAGAAGCAAGATCCAACATTCACAAGGTGAACCAAAAGCTGACGGATATTCGAAAAGTCACATATAAGCTTTCAAACACATTCATGGACAGCGTGCAAACCATTCGAAAGCAAGCGCTTGGAACCGGAAAAGACTGCAGTGAGCTCATCCAAACCTGCTTCGTATTTGCAACGGAATTTGGCCAGCGATCGCTGCTTTACATGGACAGCAACAGACGCCAGATGAACAACTTGAAGCTCACCAAGCTTGCTCTTGACTGGGTCAGCTTCATCTGCGATGACTGCGAGGCCTCCGACAGGAAGACGTTCCGTTGGGCAGTTCTTGCGCTGGAACTGGCCATGGGCATGACTCGTGGACGGCACATTCTCGCGCTGGGTGAAGAGGAGTACGGCACGCTGCGAGCCAAGGTAGCTGGTTGCATGTCAGTACTGATCTCGCACTTTGACATTATGGGCGCGCGATCCAACTTGGCCGCACAGGCCGAGAGGGAAAGAGTCGAAGCGATGATGGGCCAGTTCAAGAAGTTGGACAGCAAGAAGATGCTGGACGACGAGGAGGCTGCCAGATGCAGAGCCTTGCAGCGAATCGAGTTCCTGGACAAGGTTGACGAGCTTCGTCTGGAAAAGGAAGCAGAGCGCCGATCGCTGGGTCGTGTGCTGGAGGCAACTAATGAAGCCGACCGGTCGCTGGCCTACTTGTCTTCATCGTCTATGAATGTGACGATGCGCTGGCAGCAAGGTCACTTTGTTGGAGGCGGTACTTTTGGCAATGTGTATGCCGCCATGAACCTTGAGTCGGGCCAGTTGATGGCTGTCAAGGAGATTCGACTGCAAGACCCTAAGCAAATCCCGACCATTGCGGAGCAAATCCGCGATGAGATGGGTGTGCTGGAGGTTCTGGACCATCCCAACGTTGTAGCCTACCACGGTATTGAAGTCCATCGCGATCGCGTCTACATTTTCATGGAGTACTGTTCTGGGGGCTCCCTTGCCAACCTGCTGGAGCATGGCCGAATCGAAGACGAGCAGGTCATTACCGTTTATGCGTTGCAATTACTCGAAGGCCTCGTGTATTTGCATGAAAGCTTCATCACCCACCGTGACATCAAACCAGAGAGTATGTTTTTTCCACTACATGTCTGAGCAGCAATGACTAATCCGTTTGACAGATATTTTGCTTGATCATAACGGCATCATCAAGTATGTCGATTTTGGTGCCGCCAAGGTGATTGCTAGGCAGGGTCGAACGCTGGCTCAGGATCTGCATGCGACAAAGCCAAACAAATCCATGACGGGCACACCAATGTACATGTCGCCCGAAGTGATCAAGGGAGAGCTCTCGGAGCACTCTGGCAGGGCTGGGGCTGTGGATGTCTGGTCGCTTGGGTGTGTCATTTTGGAGATGGCCACCGGAAGACGACCGTGGGCAAACCTCGACAACGAGTGGTCGATCATGTACAACATTGGCCAGGGCAACGCCCCGGCGCTCCCCACGACTGAGTTTCTGAGCCCGCAGGGTCTCGACTTTTTGAAGAAGTGCTTCATCCGCGACCCGTCCAAGCGATGGAGCGCTGTTGAGCTGCTGCAGCATGAGTGGATCATGGCCATCCGCAGCCAAGTTGTCGAGTCGCCGACACCTAGCGAGATGAGCTCCTCGGCTGCGACGACGCCCTACTCGACTAGTCAGTGATGGAGGCGGAGGCTGTATACAACAAGCACATAATATAGGAAGAATACGAACAGACAGGACGTGGTGAGACTGAGGCGGTGCCTTGAGGGCAAGGAAAGCCTTGTAATGAAGTTTTGTACATATTTATTCTTCTATCAATGACGTATCTCCTTTTTGGACGGCAGGCATGTATTTTTCTTTTCCTTAATACCACCTCGAACGCAATTGCTCCATGATTCTGCAGATGGAAATGCGACATTTGTTCTACGACCAGCGCCTGCGTTGCCCCAAGATGTGTAAGGCGATGTGTAAGGCGACATTGTTTCTTGGCAGGCCTGTGGCGGCCTGGTTTCTGCATGCTGGACGGAGCTCACCGAAGCGGGGCAGCCGGAACTCAGCCCCGCGCTGCAGAGCACTGCCAGGCTGTTTTCATGCAAGGCCCAAGGATTTCTCTTCTGCCGCGTCCGCCTTGTTCTATCAAGCAGGAGAAGAACCATCACAAGGCGTGCCAATTTGCATAAATAATTCAAGGTTTCGGCCAGAAAGCTGGTGCATCGGTCCGGTTGTGATACAATTCCCCACATCCCCAGACCTACACACTCTTGCTCTCTTCCTCGCCTGTTCTTGCATCCTCCTCTCTACACCATTTAAAAAACCCCTTTCCCATCCAAGGATTAAGAAACGGGGTAAAATACAGAAAATCTTCGAAAAATGCCTCTCCCGGAACCTCCCATCCTCGCCGGCCAAGACGACGCCGTCGTGTCGGCCACCTGCTCCGCGCACGGCCTCACCCGCGCCGAGTTTGACGCCCTGCGCGCCGCCGCCGTCGCGGCCAAGGCCGTCGCCTACTGCCCCTACAGCAAGTTTCGCGTCGGCGCCGCCCTGCTGCCGCGGGCTTCCTCGACGACCGCCGCCGCCGCCGATGGCGCGCCGCCGGTCGTCATCCGGGGCTGCAACGTGGAGAATGCGAGCTACCCCGTGGGCATGTGCGCGGAGCGCGTCGGGTTCGGCGCCGCGGCGGCGCAGGGCATCACGGCGTTCAAGGCGCTGGCGGTGGCGACGGACATTTCGCCCCCGGCGAGCCCGTGCGGCATGTGCAGACAGGCGTATGGTTTTTGCTCCTTTGTGATGAGGGGGGTGGTGTTGTTGAGCTAATGCGAGGTCATGACAGGATTCGCGAGTTTTGTCTGAGTGACATGCCCATCATCATGTTTGACAAGAACGAGGACTATGTTGTCTTGACGGTGAATGAGGTGTGTTTGTCACAAATCTCTCGTTGCATCGTGGTTGTGCTGACGCTTGACTTTTAGATTCTGCCCATGTCTTTTGGTCCGGACAAGTTGCCTCCACCAGGTGCCCCCGGCACATGATAACACCGTCCATGTCCCAGGTAGTAGCATTGTTTATTGAGGAGCATTCGGTAGCGAGGTGTTGAGGAGCAGTACGAATGATTGATGGGGTTTGAAGTATGGAAATCACAGAGTGCCTGAAGCAATCTTGAACAAAATAGTGTATGTGTATTAAATAATGCCCTCACGGCCCGAATGAAAACATTAGCTCATCTAATCCCGATTCCAGAGACTCCAACATGTATGCTCCAAAACTCGGCATATAGCCTCTGTTGCAGCCTGTTCCCCTCTCTTCCCGCCCCTGTATTGTATTATTATTTTGTATGATGTGTGACATGTATTGTATAGGCAATGAGCAAGATTTTTCCATGGTGGATGTTTCCAACATGATGGAAGGAAGTAAAAAAAAAAGTAATAAAAGAAAAGAAGAAGAATTAGTCAAGAAATGGTGTGGTGACCCGACATCGAAACAGAAAGACGGCTCCGATTGCCAGTGGTGTTTTTCGTCGTCGTCTTCATGCAGTATGCGAGAATGGCCATCAGATGAAAGAAAGGACGCGCGACAGCACTTCCGTCCATTATTAGACACGGGCCTTGGTGCTGCGCTTGCCGTGGTCGGCGGGCATGTTGCTGTGCCACTTCTCCGCCGTGGGCGAGCCGCACGCGAGGTCGTACCAGGTGTCGGGCTGGTTCTTGTCGAGGTCGTCGACGGACGCGGCAACGTTGCGGCCGTAGAGCGAGCAGCGAGGCGCGCCGAGGTTGTTCTTGTAGAAGCGGTACGACTGGCATCCCTTGGTAGACTCCATGACGCTCTACGACATGGTATTAGTATGGCAGCCCTTGGTAGGGGATAGGGGGGATGTGAAGCGGTAATGAAAAAAAAAAACGTACATCGCAGAACTGGTAGCAGCCCTCTTCGGTGACGGCCTCATCCGGCTTGTTCTCGATAAACTCGGCGATAAAGTAGGTGCCGGCCGGCTTGCCGTGGATGCCGCAGTACACGGTCTTGTCCGTGGGCTTGCCAGTGGGCTCATCATGCACGCACTGCGTCTTGGTGGGCTGGGCCGAGGCCGTGGTGGCCGTGGCAGGAATCGTCGAGGTCGAGACGGGCGTGACGGCCGTGTCAATGACGCAGTCGTCGCTCGACTTGGCCGGCGCGGGCGTGGTGGTGGTAAAGTAGCTAAAGGTCGAGCCCTCGTCGCACAGCGGGGTCGTCTCCGTCTCCGAGGGCGAGGGCGCGGGCGTGGTGGTGTGCTCGGGGATGATGGAGATTGTGATCCGGCTCGGGGTCGACGAGCTGCCGGTCGACATGGTCGAGGTGCTCGACGACGAGGCCGGCATGGTCATGCTGCCCTTTGACGATTGAGACTCCGTGCTGGTCTGGCTCGCCGTGGTCTCGTCGTCGCAAGGCTCAGGGACAGTCATGTTTTGAATGGAAATGGTAATGTGCGGCCTGTCCGTCGCCATGGGAGTTGTCATGTCCTCGGCCGTGGGCGAGGGCGTGACATAGACCGTCACGTCGATGGTGGTCGTGGTGACAATGAGCACCGGCGCCGGGCAGTCGGTAGGCACTTGCTCCTCGGCACTGCGCGCCCACTCCATGCCGCGGGGGATAATCTCGGAGAAGGCGTCCTGCTCATCGACGGCATAGGCGTGCGTGTAGGCCTCGGACTGCAAACAAGTCTTGTTAGTGGCGAGATGTGCATTGGGGCTTGGAAGGAGGCTCAACTCACAGCGTCAAAGGACAGGGCGCGCGGAGCGGCTTGAACAGCGCTGGCGGCCAGCAGGCCAGTAGCGGCTATCAGGTTGAAGGAATACATTGTGATGAGAGTAGATGTGGTTTGCGAGCTGCAAAGACGAAGATATGTCAAGATGATGAAAAAGTGCTGAATGCTGGCAGAATGCAAACTCGAGCAAGGAAAGTGATGACTTTTCGTAGTCGTCAACAACCAGGATGATTAGAGTGCCCGTGGGAAGAAGTTGAGAAAGGGGCAAGAGTCTTCTTTTTCAAGTCTTTGTCAGCCTGTAAACCGGTTTGTGCGTGCGTGTTGAATGAGAGAGCTTGAATGGTGAGAGTCTGTCCTTGATGATCGAACAGCAACTCTTTATAACGAGCTTGTTCATGGCTGCTGGCGGTGCTCCATCTCCCCATGTCGATTTAAGGGCAGACAGAGTATTGGATGAAGAACCAAAACTAGCAGTCAATATGGTACCTTTTTTCTCTTTAGTCTAAAACATCGGGGTTTCCTGCGAAAGGGTGAAAGGGCGAGTTGTTGGTACAAGACATGGTTTCCGAATGGGGAAGTGTCTGGAAATGGCCCGTGTCAGTAGCGTCGCTGCATCGGACAGCACAGCGCAAGGGCGGTGATGATGTGAACACACAATGGACCAACGGGAAACAAGGGCAGCACGCGATCGCGCGTGGTCGCTCCTTGACTCTACCTCATAACGTCGGTAATAAATCGACTATAGATCAGGCCAAGGGGGCTAAAACAGCACCACAGGCCGCGGCCCGCCACGGAAAATTGGCCAGAAACGCGGGAAGCGGCCGCCGGTTTAATCTTCGGCACCATGTCAGGCCAGATTAGCTTGTCTCAACACGGACAATTTAGAGCTTGTATATTCAGTAGGCCAGTCAGTCAATTGGTAAAGGCTGCCTATAGCCTAGTGTAGATGGCTTGCCTTACTAACAAGGCGTTGTGCTACCATAACATAAAGCAAGAGGAGAAAAAGGGTATCAAATCAATCATGGAAGGAGAGAGGACTGCTCACACCGACGTCCCAGCGAAAACAAGAGGCCATTTCAAGATAGAAGAGCAACGAGGAAAACGACATGAAAAACAAATAGACCCGCTTGCCTCATAGTGAGAACTCGCCCCCGTGGTGCACCGGCAAAGCATAGAAAGCATCATGCATCATGATTAAAAGTAAACTTGAAAATCACAACTGACAGTGTCAATCTTCCCAAATCGTTTCGAGGTCCAAGTCGCCTCGCCGTTCAGCACCACACACACTCCACCGCTTGCGCTTGTCGCGGGGTCCAAAGGTTAGGGTTCGACCCCGGGTCGGCGTGTCGAGGCTGCTTCGTCCCTTGGAGTCGGACGACGAGTCGCTACCTTCTGCTGCTTCGTTGGCAGCTGCCTGCAGCTGCGCTTGCCTCTCGGCCTCGACGGCTGCCTCTTCGGCGTCTGGAGAATCGGGGATCGTTTCCAGGCTCGAGATACTCGGGCTGCGTGATCTGGCAGAAGTCGGTGTGGATGGCATGGACGAGAGACTTCCGCCATAGCTATCATAGCCTCTGTAAAAAGGCGAAGAGGTGCAAGAGGAGGGGGTGGTCGGCAGGTTCGGGTAAGAACCGGTTATTGGGGGCGGCATGTTTCGGAACGGAGAGGAAGTTCGACGGTAGCGCGTAGAGGAGGAGGAAGACCTCAAACTAGGAGAGTTGCTTCGTTCTGAGGATCGTCTTTCGGGCTCCAGAACTGTCGTTCTTACAGGAGACATTGGCGGGAACGCTTCGTCGGATGCCTTTCGTGGGATCCGTACGCGGCGGGGAGATGCCGGGCTGGCAGGACGGAGCTGAGGCGAGAGGAGAATGTGGCCAGAGCCATTAACCCCGGGCAAGGATCGTGTCCGAGACATGGAAGGAGCAGAGGTTATACTGGTGGCAGAAAAGGAGCGAGTATGTGAGTTGGAGAGCAGAGAGGCGGTGCGAGGGCGAAAGGGTATGGCGGTGGGTGAAGGCGCCCAAAGACTGGAGGAGGAATAGCTATAGGGGATAGGATCGGTGCTGCGTCGAGTGTTGGCAGGCTTTTTTATGATGTTGAGGTCGAACGGGGCGTCGTACTGGGAAATCCCGAGGTGCAGAGTCGGTAGCGGCGAGGGACGAAACTCCTCCATCCGCTCCGTCTCTGGGACAGGCTCCATTGTGATGGAAGGCGAAGAGTTGTTGTTGGTGACTGCAGCCGAGAAGGTGCTGCAAGCGAGTGCCGGTCCGTCGCCAGGAGGTTTGAGGCGGGAGAGAAACTCGGAGTGCAACAGAGGCACAGACCTGGCACGGCAGGCAAGAGAGACCGGTCGAATATCGTGCCGTGTGAGACAGGCTTCACGGCAGGGTTGGTAGCAGACGGGCGGAATAACACAACGACGCCGCGGCGGGTGTGACGCTCGAGGTGACAGCTGCACTCAAACGAAGAGGCATAGGCAATCCGACAGTCTCGCGGAGCAAACCAAGGCTGGCGCGGTGCGTGGAAGCACTGACACGACCTAGCGAGGCGAGCGAGGGACACGGGTCAAGCCGCTGGGAGGCGTCTGAAGGCCACCTAGCGCCCCCTCTTTTTGGTGTGTGTCGCGGCTCAGGGTCGATGGTGTTTTGGGATGGCGGAGGCCATACAGCGCGCGACGGATGGGGCCGAAGGAAGAGGCTCGGTTTGGTGGTCAAGATGAGGAAGGAGGGGAAAAAAAAGGTTGAGGCCGCAGGGGCCTGCAGAGCCGAGGGAACAGCCGATTCGGATGGTGGTTTGGCAAAGAAAAGGAAAGGACCGGTAGGAGTGGGCGAGGCGAGTCAAGTCGAGGTATGGGCGTTGTCGTGGGCGTGTGCACCTCGAGCATTGTATTCCATGCTAACAAGGGACAGGACTGGCTGTAGACGCACCAAATGCAGAGACAAGCAGCGAGCGATGCAGGAGTGGGGCCGCCCAAGAGCCCTGAAAGCCCCCAAAGAGTTCAATGGCTGCAAGCCCCCCAGGTTTCTAGCGCATGGCAGCCTGTTCGCGGTGAGCCGTCACTGGGCTTCTAGTGGGATCCGGTGGATTATTATGGTGGATTGCATTGAACGCCCCAGAGGACCCTTTGCATTCCTGTCAGCCTGTTATCCCGCTATTGCAGCCTGCTGATGCGACGCTGTCCGGACAGCCCGAGTAAACAATAGCCAGCATTCGTAAGCACTGTTGTACTTGGTGTTTTCCGGCCGCTAAGTCGGGGACAAAGTGGCAATTCCACATTTGCGTCGACTTGGCTGGTATTTCGCGTTCTCGACCCAAACCTTAACTGAGGCATGCTGTTTTTTGCTCCCTCACACCCGACACTGTACTACCACCCTGGTGTGGTACAGCAACTATGTGACTCGACATATTACTGCATATGCTGTTATAAATTACAACCATAAAGAACGAAAACTCGCTAGTCTCAATAATCCGTGGCGGCCGCTATTACTACGCCAGGAACCAAAGAAGCCTGCTGTCCTATCAATTGCGCAGCTAGGCGCTGCCTAACCCTAGAGGCTGCCACACCACCAGCCAGCCACCGCAAGCCCATGTGCAGGCGGCTTGCGCAACATGCAGCGTGACGGTGGAATTATCGCCTATCATATGCACGTAGGGAAAGACCAGGTCTCGGCTTACCAGCTGTCCCATAGTTGCACTATCTCAGCCGTCTTTGGCTTACTCGCAACCTGGCTTACATGCACAACTTGCGGCTGTCTCTGCGCTGGCCATACCAGTGCTCCGGTGGATGGCCAGGGCACACCTGCCGCTATCGGAATTGCCCTTGCTACGCCAGAGTACGCTACAAATGACACAAATGCAGGTGCCTGGCAACCTTGCAGTCCAACCACGAGTACATGCCTTGTACTCGGGGCCATGCAGCCAGATCTCAGCCGGTCACGACTTGCAACCTCTGCTGGTGTCGCATAAATTCTGTCCAATTCTGTAATCGAAAGTACCTATTTGCTGCTTCCCGGTACCTCTCAACACCACTTGCATGCACATTTCACTCTCACGGCCCACCACTGTAGCTTTTACGCCTGCGAGTCATCTTGGGCCCACCTCATCGCCGTCTCTTGACCCCTCCTCTCGTGCTAGTTGCTGCCTACCTACGATTTCGGCTCTCGCTTGCCTTTGACGGATGTTTGGCCGAGGTGCGAAAGACTATTCTACCAGTATGACTAGCACTCTTGACCGTGAGCGCAATGAAATCCGCAATGAAATCATGTTGCAGCCAATATCACCACCTCACAAAGTGAATGACCTCCACCGCTGGTATCTACGGCCGAACGGCCGAGTGCCCGCCAGCCACAGCCTCATCTCACCCACCCCCGCGTCGCAGGACCCCTCTCCTGTCCTGCATCGACACTAAAAATCTCATATCGATGAACCGCTTGAGCTCCCTCTCGCCGAGTTGTTCTTGCTGCTCTCTACGGTCGGTGACTGAGCAGCGAAATGTCCTCGGACGAAGCACGGCCACGTCGCAGACGATGGGCCCCCAGAGTGCGTACAGGCTGCCAATCCTGCTGGCTGGTTCTCGTCATTCCCGTCCCTCGATGCTCTGCTACCACATGGCTTGACTTGGCCGCTTCACGCTCCCGTTATGGACTTCGCGGTATCCAATAAGATGATACGCAACCGGTTCGCAGCCGGTGTCTTGCCGTCGCCGCGATTGCCAGTATTTGCCCATACCGCGGTTGTCCACACAGGTCAATTCTGTGACGTAGGCACAATCATTGTCCTCGTTAAACCGCCGCTGCAACAGGCACATATTCCGGATTCACATATTATGACTCCTAGAGATGTGGCGAAGCTTCTTCGCCACAAAGTCTCGTTTGACTCCCCTCTAGCGTAGCACAGTGTAATTTTGCCCTCACCATCATTCCACTTTCCGGATTGAAGCGACGTATTCGAGCGAGGGCAGTTTCAATTTTACTGCCCTGCTCCAAGTTGGAACGCAGTTGCACGATGCACGATATCATGTATCGCAATAATTCGAGCTACGTCGCCCAGGTTTGAGTACGGCGTGTGGTTGCTTGCCGGCAAGCTACCGACTGATCCGGTTTCCATGGCGCGCTTAAGATATCTATAAACCTTTAAAAAATGTTCAAACTGTCGAACAACTCTCTTTTCTCAATCTGTGACGATTGCCCAAGTCTTACTCTGCCGCACGATAGTTTCTCGATGGTGCATGGCTACCAGCTGCTAACTACACATCTGTTCCCTAATCGCGAATATCACCAATGCGACAACACTCCTCTCTGAGGACAAATTCGATGAAAACAAATTACAGATGGATTGACATGGTTAGTTTAATGTTAGTCTGAGAACTAGAAAGACACCAACTCGATGCTAACACCAGAAACCAATGCAAGCAAAAACAACCTTGTCCCTTTACTCCCATGTCGCCAAGTCTCAGCGACCGCACAGAAAGGCAGCTTAAATGCTGTGGCGACTTGAAAATCAGCAACAGATTGAAACAGAAATTACAGACTTTTGGTCTCTTTAGCATCGCTTTGATGTGATTAAACGCTTTCAGCCTTTCGGATCTGGACCAGCGCAGGCTTGCACAATACCCTCGAAACATCGTGCTTCTCTCCATCGGCATTGCCATACTTTTCCAAAGCAGGTCTTATGACCATACCCCAAGCACAAGTCTCATGCTCGGTCAGTATCTGCGTATCGAATTCGCTAATGTCCCAGCACCTTCCATATGGCTCGTAGAATGGCCAGTCGGGGATAAGTAAAGCCTTGGACGACATGAACATTATCGCGAGCTCTGTTGCATCATGAACTATGTCGGAGATAATAGACTTTAGTTGCTGTTGTTCGTGGTCGTTTCTTGGGTGCGTTTGAAACATCCACAAGAGCGAGTACATGAACATGTCGATCATTGTCTGCTGTAATTCTGGGTTCACCTGGAGTTTAGTTTCTTGGGCCCCTTCTGAGAACCAAGATGCCAGTCCGGCTCTCCTCTCTGGATCCTCCTCGTTGCCTTGAATAATAATTTTAGTTGCGCACAAATTACTGGGGTATTTGTGGTCATACTTATAATGTCCCGCTTCGCTGCTTGGATGTATCTGATGACATTGCATCTCCACTGACAACCTTCCCCCGAAAGTATGTCGGTGTAGACGAATTTCCAAATGTACGCTCCGAGAAATGATTCAAAAGTGTCTTGTAAGGCTTCCATAGGTATGTTGTCGAATGAGGCCTCGGGGAGTTTCGTTTGCAGCTCCCACAGGACGGCCTCGCCATCCTTGAGGTCGTAGCCGCGCAGCATGTAGACAATATTTCGGATATTGTAACTCACCATGGTCTCCCATTGGCTTTTAATGCTGTCATCCGTGCTTTTCTCGGCAGTTCTCTTTTCTCTTTCTTCGCTCTTCGCGAGTTGCTCTCTCCAGAACTCGACATCTTGGTTGCGCTTGGTTCGCTCCGCAGTGAGGCGTTCTTCCACGTATCTTTCCATCCAACTCTGGAGAGAAGCCGTGACTGCTGCATTGATTTCTTGGCTCTCAGTTTCAAGATGAGACTTTGGCTGACTACCAATAGTTGGCGTTAATCCGGATCCGCGGCTTCTGGTCACGGGCGGCATTGTGCGACAAGCGGATGCCTCAATGAGGGTAACTTCTTCCTTGTCACAGTTGAGCTCGTTTCCGAAAGCTGGCATTTCAGGACCGGTAGACGCGTAGCTTTTGTTGTAGTGGGATGTATTGTCTCCTGGCAATTCAGGTAACTGGGAACTGCGTAGAGTTTGCTGGGTGCGCAAAACAACTCTCACTCGGCGGCGGTTTTCTTCAGACATAGAGGAGCAAATGTAGTAATGTAGACCTGCTTCAATTTCAGTAAACTCTTCGGTATCTCAAAGCAAAGGCCCGAAAGTCCCGGGGGGTGTGGAGCTTTGTCGCCAGCCATCCGTTTGCACATTCACGAGTGAGCAGCCCATGCAAGGTATTAACTGTAGGTTCTGAATAGCGAGTGACGCGTCATTGAGATGAGAGGTGAGCGGCAACTCAATCACAAACCAAAAAAAATTTACAGTACAAAGTCACCCACAGGTAACTTGACTGCCCCTCCCTTCCCTGCCGCACTTCTCAATCCTACATTTGCTCATCAGCGTGTGTCCGCAAAACACGACTGTCCAGCATTGCTTCCTTATTTTATTTTATTTTTGCACAACTACTTAAACCAAAGATTGCAACCAAAATGGCGGATACCATCATTGTCAGCCTCGACTTTGGAACGACGTGAGTTCAAGAAGCGCCGCAAAGTAGCAATACTGATCAAAGACACCATCGCAGCTTCAGCGGTGCGGCGTGGGCCATCACAAAGCGGCCCGACGAAATCCATGTCATTACCGACTGGGACTCCGAATACAATACCTGTTCTGATCGCGGAAAATGCCCGACACAGCTTGAATACGGCACTATTAGTCACGAGACGCCATGGGGCTACAACATTCCGCCGCACAAGGACATTGTGCGCTGGTTCAAGCTCCTGCTGCTTGACGAGATCGACGTATCCGATGAAGTCGCTCAATCAACCCAGTTCAAGATGTCCATCGCTTCACAGCAACGTTTGAAGAAGTCGCCTGTCGAACTTGTTGCTTGTTTCCTTCGGTCTTTGTGGGAACACTGCATGAACAGCATTACTGGCGTCCTCGGCGTCAATGAGGTCGACAGCTGCAGGATTTCCATCATTTTGACTGTCCCTGCCTTGTGGCCTCATTACGTTCAAGCTCGAATGCGGAATGCAGCCGATCTTGCTGGCATGCTCCGGCTTAGAAACACCAGTGCAGGTGCCTGCACGCCTACACTAGATTTTGTGTCGGAGCCGGAGGCTGCCGCCCTGGCCGTTTTGGCCGAAATGCATCCACGCCCTGACATCAAGGTAGTAGCCCTCGGCTGTACTTTCCAAGGAAAGAAACTAACGTGTCTGTCATAGCAAAACGACACCATTGTTGTGTGCGATGCCGGCGGCGGAACCGCGGTGAGTTGCAGTACACCCTTTGATCAGAGTCATATTAACATTGACCCGTTCAGGACCTAATCAGCTATCAAGTCGACGATGTCAACTCCTTCCAGCTTCGGGAATGCGTCGCTGGTGAAGGTCTGTTTGGCACCTATCTCATTTGGCTTCAGCACTAACGCAACTCTTGTTCAGGCGGTCTCTGTGGCGGCATCTTTGTCGACCATAATTTCGAGGACCTGATTGCCTCTAAGCTTGGAACTTCTTCCTGGGGCAAGCTTGACACCGCAGACAAGCGCAAGTTTATGAAAGAAAATTGGGAATACGGTATCAAATCGCAGTTCTCCGGCAATGCCCGATCGTTCTATGCAGAGGTTCCTGACGGGTATCTGGCGGACAGCGCCATTGGCAAACGAAAAAAATTCCAAACAATCTGTCTTGACAGGTAAGTGCAGCACTCTCTTCAAAAATTGTTGATACTGATGGGTGTGACAGAGACGATCTGCTCGCTGTATTCTCGCCTGTAGTCGACCAAATCTGTGGACTCGTGGATAGACAAGAGGCTGCCATCGAAGAAAGAGATTTGCCGTCCCCAAAGGTACCCAGTTTCTCCTTTGTACATTTGCTTTGTTTTGAACTACAAACTAATAGAAGTACAGTTTATCGTCCTTGTTGGGGGCTTTGGGTGCTGTAGGTACCTACGCAGCCGGCTCACGGAGGCCCATCCAGACAGTACAATCCTAAATCCTGCCGCCACCCAATCGTAAGTATGGCTTCATCAGCTCTTCATTCCTGAGATTCTGGCTGAAAGTTGGCAAACTTTTAATTTTCATGTCATTGATGAACGGGTGCTGACGAATTCTTTCCAACGGTAGATGGACGGCTGTCTGCCGTGGAGCTGTTCGACATGCAATGGTACACAAGAATATGGTCAACAACGGGCCGCGTAGTGCGATCAGCAGGACCGGGAAGCAAGGAAGCTTCTTCATTCAGTCTCGGATTTGTCGAATGAGCTACGGGATACGTTACCATATTAAATGGGACCCAAAGGTTCACAAAGAGGAAGACAAGATGTATTCCGAGTTTGAGGAAGAGTACGAGGCCGACAATCAAATGAATTGGTTTTTAAAGCAGGTATGGTCGCAAGTCATATACATTCTGCACGGTCTAACAATGCGCAGGGGCAGTCTCTGGAAAGCTCATCGCACTCGTCACACGACTACTATCGAATTATTCCTGCTGGCAGCAACGAGATCATTGAGGAAGATTTACACGTCTGCACCTCAACTGACTTGCCCACTCGCCAGACAGATGAGGTCAAGACCCTCTGCGTCATAAAATGGGACCAGAAAGTCAACTTGAGCAGGCTCAAGAAGCGCTACAACTCAGCTCGCGAAGCCTACTATCTCGTCGAGTACAAGATTCGGGTTGCTGTCGACGGGCCGGAGCTCAAAATCACCATCATCCACCAAGGTCAACAGGTCGCACATGGAGAAGTCAAAGTTGAATTCAAATAAACGACAGAATGAAGCTCTAGAGATTGCCAACTCGTTTATACACTACTTGGGTAATAGCCACCACGAGGAAGGACTACGAAGGAGGCATCAGCTTTTGCTGTTTTATCTTTTGCTTTTGACCGTGTCTCTGCTTTTGACCTGGTGCTTGGTCTTGGTCTTTTTTTAATGGGCTGGCTTTATTTTGCGCTTGGCTCTGTTTATGCTCTTCGCCTTGCTTTTGTTTCTCGCTCCTCTTTGGGTAAAGCTGCTTGGTCATGTCGTTTGGTGCTGGTTTTGAACGGCCATTTTGAGCCATTTTGAGTTGGAAAAGCTTGGGCAAGGCTACGCAGAACAGAAAAAAACAATTTCGGCTTACTGTTCTATTCTTGGTGTTCTCGCCATCAGAAGTTTCATTGAGTTTAATTAAGTACCAAGTCTTGCAAGGAGAAGGCCTTTTGCCTGTGGTCTTTCTGTGTGCTGTCAAATGCAGGCGACCAAAAAGCCTAACTAGTGGGCGTGCCATGAGGCGCTTCTAGCCACTGGAAAAATTCATTCACTTCCTTCATATAATTGGAATTTTTTATGGATTTACCCCAGAAATCTTGTGTCATTCTCAACATTTCCATTCAATTACCAGCGCTGGCAACGTCTGGTTTTAGTTCTCCTCGTCACTACTAGGTCCCTTACTTCCGGCCCCGTAATAATTTTCCGGAGCCTGAGCTGCGACGAGACTCCAACCCGCACTGCATCTCTTCTCCTTGCAACATCTCCCGCGCAGTAGTCATATACTCCATCGGTCATGGCTCCGACCGACAACACGCCTGGGACGACACCACCTCCGAAACGGCGCCGGAGCGATGCGCAATCACCAAACGCCCGCTCGCCAGACGCGTCGCGACGAAGGCCCGATCGCGGAGGCAGCAGCGACTACTATTCCAAGACGAGAGACTCGTCTCGCTTGCCCGCAACACGAAGACGGCGCGCCATATCAGCCTCCAGCTCAGGCGCCAGCACGCGATCCGAATCGCCCTCTCCTCGACGCCCCGCGCGGCGGCGTACCGCTTCGCGCTCGCCCTCTCGAGCATCCACGTCGTCCGATCGCACGCGGACGGAATCTTTCTCGCCAAAGCCCGCGCAAGCACAGCAGCAGCAACCAACACCCCCCTCGCCGTCACAGCAAGATGCCGCCCCGCTGAGACCCAACTACCGGCCGCGGCTGGCGCTGCACGGACACACCAGGCCTGTGTCGCAGGCGCGCATCTCGCCCGACGGGCGCTTCATCGCGTCGGCGTCGGCCGACGCGACAGTCAAGATTTGGGACGCGGCGACGGGCACGCACATGGACACGCTGGTCGGGCACATGGCGGGCGTGAGCTGCCTGGCGTGGGCGCCCGACAGCAACACGCTGGCGAGCGGCTCGGACGACAAGGCGATTCGGCTGTGGGATCGGGTGACGGGGCGGCCCAAGTCGACGGCGCGCAAGTCGTCGGCGGGCCGCGGGACCGCGGACATGCCGCCGCTGCGTGGGCATCACAACTACGTGCACTGCCTGGCGTTTTCGCCCAAGGGCAACATCATTGCGAGCGGCTCCTACGACGAGGCGGTGTTCCTGTGGGATGTGCGCGCGGGGAGGCTGATGAGGAGCTTGCCGGCGCACAGCGATCCGGTGAGCGGGATTGACTTTTCGCCAGACGGGACATTGGTGGCGAGCTGTTCTACAGATGGTCTCATGTAAGTGGTGGATACAATAGCATTGAAAGAACCTGGAAAGTTGCTAATGTGATTTGTATAGTCGTATTTGGGACTCGGGAACCGGACAATGCCTACGAACGCTCGTACACGAAGACAACCCGGCGGTGGCCAACGTGTGCTTCTCGCCCAACGGCCGATACGTGCTCGCGTCTAACCTGGACAACTGCATCCGGCTGTGGGACTACGCGGCGGGCAGCGTCAAGAAGACGTACCAGGGGCACAAGAATGAAAAGTTTGCGGTGGGCGGGTGCTTTGGCGTGCTGGACGGGTCGCCGTTCATCGCCTCGGCCAGCGAGGACGGCGACATTGTGCTGTGGGACGTCATCAGCAAGAATGTGCTGCAGCGGGTGCAGGGCCACAAGGAGGGTGTCTGCTTCTGGGTGGACGTTCACGGCGACACGATGGTGAGCGCGGGGCAGGACCACACGATACGGGTGTATCGCCATGTTGGCGAAAGCAGAGCCGTCGCGGATACAAACGGCGTGCTGTCAAACGGTGTCCATGAGGTGTTGCCGACGACAACTGAGGAGTTTGTGGGGGCGCTGCCAATCAGGCAGGACGACGTCAAGATGGAGATGTAACGAGATCATGAAATCGTATTTACACCGTATCATACTAGGTGCATATTGGCAGGCAGTTTCCCTTTTTACACGCTGCATCAACAGGAAGCCATGTAGTAGCAATGAGAGTAGGCTCTAGGCAAAACAATGTGAGCTCTCGAACTACTGGTAGGACCTTGTCGTTCTTACAGCTTATAATTACCAATGCCGCTGAGGACGTTTTGCTGTAGTGTTTCGAAATACGTACAGGCTGAGACATCGAGTTTCGATGCTTACCATTCTCGAACATGGAGAAGTTGTTTGTGGCGGGACGGGGTTATCACAGCATGCGTCAAGATGGCGCAGATGGGGTGGCAATTTATTATGCAAACGAGCAACTGGGGGCCGATAACTGGGATGACCAGCGGGGAAAACGAAAAGGGGACACTGAGCGAGATACTAGGTAGGTGAGGTCTGATTTCATGTTTCTGGAGGTCAAGGCTGGCAGGAAACGGTGACGAACCGCATTGGATGCAGGGTAGCAGGCGATTATCAAGCATCTTACACATTGCCGCACTAGATCAATCAAACGTGGCAGCTGAGTTCAAGGACGGTCAGGTTGTGTAAACTAAAATGGAACGCCAAGGCTGTACGACATGAACGTTATGGTTATAATGGCGTTTTTTTCGAACAATATTTGACAGCGTGAGGCGGTCTCTTGTGGTAAGTGGCGGAGAGTGTGCTTCTTAGAATAGAAACCAGTGTCTCGGGTGGTGCCTAGATAGGTTAACTAGGTACCTAGGTAGGTAGGCACTTAGGGACGGTCGCTCCGCCAGGGCAAGGAGCGCGTAATGTACGCTGAACACAGTACTGGGTAGATGACGAGCCAGATCTCATCCCATGACCTATAGCACCGCCTGGCATATAACAATACGAGCAAATTGGGGTATAACGAGTTGAGCGCTTGGCAAGCTGCGGCAACAAGATTGAGAGCCGCAGAAAAAAGATCCAACGACGACGAGGTATGAATTAGCTAATACTGGTAAGGAGAGGTCGAGATGCCGCCATCCCACTGGCGAGTCACGACTCGGTGAGGTGATTTGGCGCAGGGATGTGGCGCAGACCCTGGTCAGAAGCTGACACGGCGCTGTGATGTGATCTGTGAGCGTAGTGGAGGAGAAAAAGTAATAAAACGCAACATGAAGTCACTGGCCAAGGGCAAGCGGAAAGATGAATGATGCCAACTTTTGCAAACCTGGCAACGTGCAGGAAAATAGAGCCCATCTCAACGGGAAATGGATAGATTGCGTCTCGGATGTCGCTTGTCCATGCGACCAACGGTTCGTCCACTGAAACCGGATGGTGCTGCAGGGCAAACAGCCAAGAATCGGCACTTCAACGGTCGACTGGTAGCGAGTGCGCGTTGGCTGTGGGTGGGAGCACGTGCATTGTGGCACAATGATTGTCCTCGGAGCAGCCGTTCTCAGCCCTGCAGCGGCAAGAAGACGATCATCCATTCAACGCCAACGAGGCGCGTGAGCGTGCGAATTGCTAGTGCATTATGCATTTCAGAATTTGCGCCGCAAGCAGTCCATTGCTGCACTGCCACGCCGCTGCATCAAGTGGCAGACAGAATGCAATGCATGTCAATAGTTATTGGTAGGCAGCACGGGCAGGTAATTTGCACCTCTGGTCCACTCGCGAGCCTCTCATCTCTGTGTGCAACCCTGGCCGAGGCTGATGGGGGAACGCCACAGGCCATTGTTGGGCGGGTGCGCCAAGCCAACCAGAGAGCCTTGCTGAGCATTTTTGTTAGTGGTGGTTTCCACTAAAAACCTGCAGCTTTGCAGCTGGCCCGCACTGTACCTGCAGTGCGAGGCCGTTGCCCCCACCCACCCAACTTCTAGCGTCGGATATTCAGGTACAGCCTACAGGCAGGCGTGGGCAGGCAACGCTGGACAGGCTGCGGCTGACAGCTGCTTCTCACGATGGTTGCCCCTCCCTATCCGTAAACGCTCTCGTTTCTTGCCACTACCGCCACCATCCGACGCTTCGTGCCGCAAGCTCGACTGCTAGACTTTCCACGGCATCGCCTTTTGTGGATCAGTAAGGCCTTGTGCCATTCTACAGCTCTTTGCAAAAAGCGGGCGCGAGTACGTACCTGCTGTACCGGTAGGTAGCAGATGGAAATGGAATGTGTGGTGTTGTTGGTGTGAGTGGGTGTGGCATGGATGATGCTGGCACCTGGCAGCTGCCACTTCTGCCCACCAACCAGCGCTGGAACTGCGCCCCCCCATTGCCATTGCGCACCCGGCTTGCGGCTCGCCTCATGTCTTATTGTCTCCGTCGCGGCCCTTTCTCACCTCTGCTTTTTCTTTTCTTTTCCCCCTCCCACCCACATACATTCGTTCCTTTTGACTCCGGTCTCGTATTTCACGGTTTATTCAACCATAGTCACTCTTTAATCACCGTTCTATACTTTATTCCCCGAGCCTCGCCCGTTCTACCCTCTCTTTCACCAAGCACCTCTCTTCCAACAAAAAAGCCACCAAACAGACAACATGCGCTTCACTCTTGCTACCGTTCTGGCCTTTGCCGCCTCCGCCGTCGCCGTTGGCGTTGATGCTACCGAGGGCTTCGACAAGATCAACACTCCCAACAAGGATGAGCAGCTCCCTGCTGGCAAGCCCTACGTCGTCAAGTGGGATAACCCTGCTCCGTACACCGAGGGCTCCGTCTACATCCAGCTTCTCGGCGGCAAGGACCCCAACACCCTGACTGTTAAGACTGAGAAGATTGCCTGTACGTTTCATTCCCATTATGCCATTGATTATGTGCGTATCGATCGCTGACTTGCTCCCCAGCCGTCAACAACGCCGACAAGGAGTACACCTGGAACGTCGACGCCGCACTTGGCGACGACGCTACCTACGGCCTCCGCTTCGTCTGGGAGAAGGACGACAAGATTGTCCAGTACTCCAAGCCCTTCCAGATCAAGAAAGCCGACGACGCCACTGTGACCTCGTCTCAGGGCACCAAGACTGTCACCCTCTCTTCTGCTTCCTCCACGTCCACCACCTCCTCCACCACCACCTCCTCCTCGACCACTACCACCATCACCACGGCTACCAATACGACCACCTCGAGCCTCACCACCTCGAGCCTCACCACCTCGACCGCCCACCCCAACACCACCGTTGCTCACAACAGCACCACCCACGCTTCCACCACCATGAGCAAGACGACGTCCATTGTTGCCACCGAGACCGCCAGCCAGACTACCGCTCCTGTCACCAAGCCCTCCAGCGGTGCTGCCCACGCTGCCGGCTCCATTGCCGCTATCGGTGGTCTCGTCGCCGCTCTGCTTGCCCTGTAAAGGGACCTAGACATGTGATATCATGACCTTGATATTGTGTCTTTAGTTCTCATTTAAGTCTTGATCATCTTGCATCGGTATATATGGGATACGGGTTTCTTGGTTTGGCCAGCCTTGCTCTTCTTTTTGCCAAACGAGACCTGGTAGGCTCAGCTCTGCACATATAGAAACTTCAATTACGCTGCTGGTTTCCAAAGGAAGAAAATTCAAGAGAGGGGAAAATGGTAATTGAGCAAAACTCACAGGCGAAGGCGCCCCCTCGTCGTGAGGTTCCTGCTCATGAATGCCGCGCCGTCTCACCACGAGACGAGATTTCATGACTGCTTAATCTACGCAACAACTAATATACTTGAAATGTTTCGTAATTCTCCATTAATAATTGTATTGTAGCACGTGCTAGCGATGAACCAACTGTTATAGTTTGTAGTGCCTTGTACGCCCCCGCTCTCGTCTTTATTGACTCTGTTCCTAGTTTGGCATTTTGGCTGTAGGTCGTGTGTCAGATACCACGCTGTGGAATGTGAGACCGGGTTCTTCAGCTCGGGCCGACGACCGATTCCGGATTAAGTAAAAAAAGTTGACGCGTTTTTAGTGAGACACGAGAATAGACGCGAGATGCTGGTGCCATCTCGTCCATGTCAATAGCGCCACGATTCGTTTGCCTTGTTCTGATACGACTCAGTCGACGCCAAAGTTTTCGGAGGCTTGTTTAAGAATCGTTAACCAGTTAGGAAGACAAGGTCGCCAATCGTCAACACCGCACCACGGCGATACCAGCCATGCCTCCTACTCGTCTGGAAATAAAGAAAGCATTGTTTCGAGCGCCTGGAATGCCAGCGACATTCCGTAGGCCAGAGAATAGACGCACATACCAACCACCATGGATCGGACGGACAAGTTCTGGGACTTGGAGCCTGGGTATTACGATGGACGAGAAACAATTGCAAGATACGGACCCAACTGCGGCATGATGATGTCATGCACCTGGACCTGGTTGCCCCGGACCGTTTGATGATGGAGGTTCCGTTTGCACGTTACACATGTTCTACAATCGAAGTGCATCACCATTCACGGCAATGAGAAGTACACGCGGGTGAGATATAATCTTGCAATAATCTCCTGTAACATTTGAACTGAATTATCGGCGTCATGAGTCTCGTAAGAAAAAAACAGCAGCGCTCGCTCATCGTCCTCCCACCTGGCCCTTGGGCAGCGGCGCTATCCAGCACACCGCCAGGTTCAGCGCCATGTGCATCACGCCAATGACCCAGAGCGCGTGGGCGTACCCGCGCCCGTGATTCATGAAGCGAAACACAATCGCAAACACCACGCCGCCGAGGTTGCCGCCCGCGCCCGTGACGCCCGACACGATGCCGTTGGCCGCGGGGTGGACGTGCGGCACCAGGGCAAAGTTGGCGCCGTTGCCGGCCTCGAGGAAGATGGCCATGACGCTCACCAGCGCGACCAGGACGCCGATGCCCATGCCGCCGCGCGCCGCAGACGGGTCCACGCGGCCAATGACGATGAGCAGCGCGCCGGTGAGCACGCCGCAGGTGGTGATCCAGGCCTTTTTGAACCAGAGGTTGCGGCCGCTCCTGTTGTAGAGCGCGTCGGATACGACGCCGCCGAGCGGCCGCGTGACGACGTTGAGGAAGCCAAAGATGGCGGCGTAGTTGCTGGCCGCCGTCTGGGAGAGGTGCGGGAAGTTGTGCTTGTAGTAGGAGCTGAGGACGGAGTTGATGGCCAGCTCGCCGCCAAAGGAGCAGGCGTACGTGGCGACGTGGAAAATGGTCTGCGGCGACAAGAGGATGGCAAAGGAGTCTTTGAAGCGCGGCTTGACCACGACTTCGCCCTGCGCAATGTCCATGGCCTGCTCATGCGAGATGCCCCCAGCCGGGATGGGCAGCTTGACCTTTTCTTCGTCAGCAGACGAGTAGGTGTCGCTGGGCGTCATGATGCCTGTGTCGGTGCTGCCGGCGCGCAGCTGAAGAACACGTAGGTTCTCCTGGATGCGGTCGCCACGCTCGCTCCATTCGCCCACGGGCGAGTCCGGGCAGAGCAGCGCCATGCCGAGGCCGCAGGCGACCAAACACACGAGCGGCACCACAAACGTGACGCGCCAGGCCGTCGACGGGCTCAGGCCCTGGCGCGCGACGAGCGAGTCAAAGACGGCCGGCATGATGAAGTAGGTGATGCCGCCGCCGGCGTTGCCCCAGCCGCCGGCGAGGGCGTTTGCGGTGCCGACGACGTTCTTGTCGAAGAAGCCGGTGCACCACACCTGGCAGGGCACAAAGGTGGCCCCGAGGACGCCAAGGAAGAAGCGCGCCGCGTACAGGCCGTTGGCGGAGCGGACGAGGGGCGCCAGCCCGACGGGGAGGCAGCCGAGGAGGAGCAGGCCGAGGAAGACGCGGCGGGCGCCAAACTGGTCGCACAGGGGGCCGGTGGCGAAGCGCAGGAGGAGGGTGGCGACGAGGGAGACAATGTTGGAGTTGGCGACTTGGACGTCGGTGAGGTGCAAGTCTTTTTTGATGGTGACGGTGAGGAGGGGTGGGAAAGTGTACCTGTGAGATGTTAGAGGGAGGAGGCTCACATGGAAGCAAGACGATCATCTTGAGCAAAGAAGGTGTAATGGACGTACCAGGCCCAGAAGGCGAGCATAAATCCCATCCAGGAAAAGAAAAAGACTCGCCCGTACATGTTGACGGGGTTGAGGACGGGTATGCTGCGTGCCTTTTTACTGACGGGACACACCTCTGGCGCCGCCCATAGGGCAGAGAAGCTGGAGCGAGGCATTGTAGAAACAAAAAATAGCCAATATAATACACGCTTAGTTGTATCTCGTCTAAAGAACTGCAAGAACAAGATGCAACGGTGCGAGAGTTGCCTCTGTATTATACTTTTTGTCCAGCAAAGGCAGGGCTGAGATGGGGCTGTCCTTTGATAACCACTAAGAGAGTCATCAAATCACACCCGAGAGAACCTCTGATGGCGCCTGAATATTGAAAGGGCAAGTCGCACCCCCGGACCAAGAGTCGAGGCTAATCTATTCGGCTGGCAGATGGACGTGGCGGAGGATGGGCGCTGTTATCTGGGCCGGCCTGGAGTGCATCAAGTGAGCTGCCGATGCTTTATTATCTGGGGTCTCCAAAGTCTGGCTGAGACACGTGAAGCAATACTCTCTTGGAGAGGCTCTTATCTCTGGGGCACTTTGGCCAGGTTGTAGAGATGCGTTGATGAAATCGTTGCTGAGTCTGATGAATGCCCTTGAAGCCGTGTGACAAGCAGACTCGGTTATTTATGCAACTGCTGAGATGTCGGGCATCTTGTACCGTCGCTACTGTATGAGCAAGAATTCCTCAATAAATTACACAGTTGACTAGACAGCGAGCTCGTTGCTGAGTGAATTGGCCCGTTGTACGCCCCCGGAGACCTGATTACAGGTTGGCTCATCCGTGCCACCTTGACACCACAAAAGGCGCGCATGGTCGAGAGAGCCCCGGAACCTGTCCAGACGAATTACGACGCCTCTCATTGGCCCAGATCCCAGGTCGAGATAAACCTAGTGTCTGTGTCTGAGACGCAGCCGAGCAGTGTGTGTTGATAGCCAGCCCAGGCGTCCCCGGCTTATCAACGTTTGGGCCCACTGCCGCTCCGCGACCAACGCCACTGGGATGATAAGGCCCGGGGAGGAGCTGGTATAAAGGCAGAGGCGAGCCGATCTGTTTGGCAACTCGTTTTCTATCTTTGAGAGTCCATCTCCGCGGAGCGCCTTGTTGGGACCGGAAGAGCTGGTCTTGGCTGTCGCCCTTGGACACTTGCCCATGCCCATGACGGAGATGCAAAGACGACGACGACGACACTGCCGAGCTTTTGATAAGACGCACGCCCTGAGACACGAGATAGGGCATGGATTAGAGTTGGCGGCTGACGCGGTTTGACAAGGCGTTTGTTATCTTGTACGGCATGAGATCTGGCGTATTGCGAAGCAGCCAGAAATTTGTCAGCGTCGAGTTGTCATTACAGTAGGAGGCTGAGGTAGTAAAGGGCGACTTTTAGTTCTGGTTGCGCCCATGTCGTGGGCGGCAGCCAGTAGCAATTCCGCAGCTGCGTTTGCGTAATCCATACATTTCACAGCTCCTTGAGACTGAAAGAAGAATAAATATTTTTTAAGCGTTTCCCTGTTGGTTTGGCTCTTGTAATTCCTGCCACATTACTTGGCAACCACCCTACGGCTGGTCGGGCCCGGCCAGTGGACCAGCATCACGGCACGGCAGATCCTGTGGGTACTGCGCTGGTGTGTCGGAGGGAGCGGACAGAGGCTGCGATGAGCCGCCACACAAGACGATGATGAATTCGAAATCGTAGACCCCTGCTGGCATTGTAAATTTACAATACAAACTGTCAATAATTCTGACCTTTGGCCTTTTCCTTCACCTTACTCGTGCCTGCTGCGCAGCCCTACCAGCACACGGTTCCAACGATGGTGTAATTGGCAGCGTTGGGGCTAAGCCGAAAGAGGTAGGAGGGGCAACCCGTCCCTGGAGACCTGAAAGCGGCTCAATTTTTTTTTGTTTTAATTCCGCAACTTGACAATACTGTTCCTTTATTCGCAAGGAGAAAGCACGATTTCTTTGTCTTTTTTTCTTCTTCTTGGGCGCTCTTTGCTGCAGTGTCCTTGCAGTCTGATACAGGCCGTCTGCCGAACCCGACACGTCGTCATCTGGAGCAACCCTGTACGAGTGCGACCAAGCGACACCGGCCGATCCTACAGAAAATACCATTTTCAAGATGGCTGCTCACACGACCCCCAAGACCTGCAAGGTCATTACCGCCGAGACCATCTCCAAAGGCTACCTGCAAGAGGTCAAGGACACGCTCGCCAAGGTCCTCGGCGACAGCAACCGCAAGCCTACGCTGGCCGCGTTCCTGGCCAACGATGACCCCGCGGCCGTCATGTACGCGCAGTGGTCCAAGAAGACTTGCGAAGAAAAGTAAGCGCTGCAGCGGGCGATCCGCCAACATCAATTCTCAATTGATCCATGCCCTCCTAACATCAATCTTCAGTGGCTTCACCTTTGACCTGCGCACCGTCGACAAGGACCTCCTCGAGGAGGAAATCATGAAGGCCAATGACGACGACGCCGTCGACGGCACCATTGTCTACTACCCCATCTTCCACAAGAACCCGACGCACGACAAGTACGTGCAGGAGACGGTCGACCTCGGCAAGGACGTCGAGGGCCTGCGCCACCAGCACCTGGCCAACATGTACCACAACGTGCGCTTCATCGACGCGCCCGCCAACACGAAAAAGTCGATTCTGCCGTGCACGCCGCTGGCCGTCGTCAAGATCCTCGAGTACCTGCAAATCTACAACCCCATCCTGGCGACGGGCAACCGCCTCTTTGGCAAGACCATTACCGTCATCAACCGCTCCGAGGTCAACGGCCGCCCGCTGGCCGCGCTGCTCGCCAACGACGGCGCCACCGTCTACTCGGTCGACGTCACGGGCGTGCAGCTCTTTACGCGCGGCCAGGGCATCAAGAACCCGCGCCACAAGGTCGAGGACAAGGAGGGCTGGGGCCTTGCCCAGTGCCTGCCCCAGAGCGACGTCGTCATTGGCGGCGTCCCCGTCGAGTCCTTCAAGGTCCCCACGGAGCTGATTCGCGACGGCGCCGCCTGCATCAACTTTTCGTCGTACAAGAACTTTGACGGCCCGGCCATCAAGGAAAAGGCGTCCATTTACGTGCCTTCTGTCGGCAAGGTCACGATTGCCATTCTGTTGCGCAACCTTGTTGTGAGTACTCTGTCGTGTTTCACGAAGTGGGCAGAGAAATTTACGTGGCTAACATTGTCTTCCTTCAGCGTCTTATTGCCAACCGTCCTCCCAAGGGCTCCGACGAGAGCCTTGTGCAGGCCAGACAGGATGCCTTCAAGGACGATTAGATGCAATGACGGGGGATGCGTCATCATCAGATGGTGTAGAAAAAAATTGAAGAGAAGAAAAAACGTACACCGCATATATTAGACAGGGCTGCACATAGCTGTGGCCCGCACCTTGCATTTTGATACCTGTTGCGTTGGACTTATCTCTCTGTTGAGAAAAGGGAAAAGTAAAATATGGCGGCCCATCTGCCACTAGAAATATAGAAACTACACCAACGCCCTTGCTTTAGGTTGTCCATTTCTCTTCTTGCCTCTATTTTGAGGATGATCGGAGGGTATGCCGGATACATGGTACAATCGATTATAAGCGAGAATCATCTGGATAATCTTCGTCTCGTATGCTCTTCACAATATCCTCTGTTATACCCACAACGAAATCCTAGTCTTTGAGATCGAGCTATACCCGGGCACTTACCTGCAGAAAGAACCTCTGGCCAAGGACAAACGGTGGAATCGATGTTGTGTACTGTTTATTAGTAAATTGAAGATCCATCTCCTCGCCTGCCAAGCGCGTCGACAGGCAGCACGACATCCAACTCTTCCGCGCCTTGCCCCTTGGCACCCAGCGAAAGAGGCAGCGCCGCATGACACAAAGCGCAGTCTGTCATTGTGGCCTTGGAATTATCTAGCACAAGTGTTCTCAGACGACTGGCGTCCACCGGCCAGACGGACGAGATGCTGCACGATGCTGTCCTCGCCGCCCAGCACCACTTCTCGACATCTGGTCTGATTGCAGTCAGAAGTCAGGAAGGCATTGTCGAGCTACGAAAGGATCGATGCGGCGACCGCTGGGTCTCTCTTGAAAGGTTGTGGCCCAGGAAACGATGTGATAAAACCCGCCGCTGCCCTTTGCCCCGCCGAGGGCTGTTCCCCGAAGGAGGCAACAATTTCTCCATGCGGGGGCAATTACATGCAACTGATCTCAGAGAGTCGTGCGCAGACCTGACAAACCCGGCGGGAAAGACAATTGTTTCCACGAGTCTACTGGCCGCATCCATGTCGTCGGCCAACTGGAAGGAGTCTTGGCGGCTCGATTCAGTCGATGGCTGCGCAGAGACTGCACCGACCCGAAAGAGGCGAGCCAGGCGTTCTCGCTTGGATCCAGATCGTGCGTGGGCAGAGCGCGAGTCCGAATGTTGCCCCAGGTTTTGTCTGAATTGGCGAGTTTCAAAATAGTAACAATCCGGCGAATGTGTAGACTGGGCCGGTTGGAAGTATAAACAATCATGACCAAGATGATCTGTAAACACGACCTGGAGCTGGTTGACAGGGACCTCGACTGGCACAAAGCCTCGAGAATGCATACCGCTGTGGGGAGAAGCTGGAACTCATGGTCAGGGTGCAGCCGCGAAAGTTGTAGAGCGCGGTGCCGCTCCAGCATGGTGAATTATAAAGGCAGGAAGAAAATGATGGCTGAAGAATGAAGGAGGTGATTATATTGGCCATGGGTTATTGTCCGGTCAATTAACATTGGAAGAGCATGGGGAAGGGAGAAGAACATGTAAAGATTATAGCACTACGAACTATATAAAAGAAATAAGCTATATTTGTATGAAGAATTGCTTATTATAGTTGAAGAAGATACCTTGCAAAAACCAAAGGTAACCATGCACGAGGTAGCTTCTTAATTACCTATCTAACAGATAAATACCCTGCTATGCGTTCTGTACTTTACTAGGTAGTACTATGATGACCCCTGCTCAAAACAGTGCAGCGCAGAAATGGCCATGTACCAGTACCCCATGGCTACCTACCTAGGCAGTACCTACCTCTGTTCCCGGGCACCAGTACCCAAGTCCCCAGGTACCTGCCTGGTAGCTTCTAGGCGTTGTATTGGTAGGCTGTTGGGTACCGCCTGGCCCCTGAAGCGCGATACTTTCGATTCTGACATCTTCAACCTTTTCCCAAGTCACGCGAAAATCAGTTCCGCTAGACCTGTATCACGGGACCGCTCCGTCGTACACAATTTCATCCTAAGACATCGTCTGTTATAGCGGAATACTGGGTCGTTTGTCTGCTATAGTTTATTGGGCACACATTACTGGCCGGAGCCAGGGTGTTGGGCGCCACGACAGAGAACCGCCGGGCCAGCCAGCTCCGATTGAACCACCAGACGGCAGACGCCCCCTGGCCTGCGATACGATACGATACAGCATCCTGCCCATCTGGCATCCGTGGCTGGCTGCTGCCCATCTGCCAGGCCATCTCTTTATTGTCCTCTCGCCAGTCACGCATGTTGTGGTGCAGCCGAGTTTCTGCGCACGGGGGCACGAGTCAATCTAAGTTTGCCTGTGTCCGCCCCCTCTAGGATTGGATGAGGGAGCCGTGTGTCTCTCTTTTGCCCACTAGCCAGCACACCACAAACACACGACTGATTCTGCTCTCCTCCTGTCAGCTACAAAGAAAAATCATCACCTGTGCGCAGGCACCTCCTCTGCCCTCGAAGCAAACAACCCTCGCGCTACCTCATTGGACCGTCATCCTGCTTTCCAGGCCCTGAGCCGACTCGCAGCATTGCGGCGCCCGTTTGCCTTGATCCGCCGCTGCTGCAGCCGAGTCCACAATGGCGACGACATCCACTGCGCCGCCTGCCCGTCGTCATGCACGGCAAGACCCTAATGGAAGCATGCCACCTCTGAGGCCACAGGCCTCCTCGCCTACTCTGACAAACCCCGACATGATCCTGCCCGACTACGACGACCCCGAACCGCTCCCTCCCAGCATGCAGCACCAATCCCATGGCTGGGGTAGCATGCCGCTCGACACTGCCCAGATGTTTGACTTTCCCGACGTCGTCGAATCGTCGACTGCATATCCTCTTAATACCCCCATCATCTACGGCAACGGAACCATGCTCTCCGACATTGGTGAGGTCACCGAGGTCGAGAGCAACGTCGGCGGCCCGACACGCCAGCTCTCCGGTCGCTCGAATCTTTCTCGTCGTGGCAACTACTCCGACGACAACATGGCCGCCAGGCTCTCTCCTCCAATAGCCGGTGACCAGAAAAAGTTTGTTCGTCGCGCGCCTGGCGCCAATGCCAAGGACAATCGCACGTCAATTGAGTCGGCGCAAACGATCCCAACACATCACGATGGCACATTTCCCGATTTTGACGACTCCGTTAGCATCGACGACAGTAACTTCCAGGGTGACGACGAGGAAAGCGTCGCTTCGTTCTTCCTGGAGGAGCACACGATACCGCGCGATGCGCTGGCGCCCAAAAGCTCCGATTTGTCCATCAACGAAGACAGATACTCGACGTCCTCCATTAGCCGACGAGCTGAGCAGATTCTGGCCAATGCCAAGCGGCGATTGACGGTAGGACGACTCCATTGATTCTCTAGTCTCGTCGCATACTAATGACCTTTAATAGACAATGGAAGGGAATCTCACGAGAGCGCGAACTTTCAGCTATTCTTCCGTTTCTGACGGCTCAACGCCCTCTCCGATACGAACGCCAAAGTCGCCTGGTTTCAGAACACTGGTACATGCACGCAACATAAGCGACCACACCATCACAGCACCGATGCAAAACGCCATGCCTCCAAGGTCCGCCAGCGCACTCGGTGCTGCCGGTGGATATCGCCAACCGCTTCCCCAGTCTCGCAGCGCTGACGCGATTCTCCGCACCAGCCATGGAATATCTCAACACCCGCTTGATCTTGCCCTGGAACCGCTAAGCGAAGACGACGGCACGCAAGATGGGGAGAATTCAGACAGCACGCAAATCGCTAGATATGCCAGTCCGACTTTTAATGGCTACAACGACGGAGGTATAGTGCGCTCCTCTTCGGCTGCTCAAATGCGCGGAATCCAGGACCAGATGAATGGCCTGAAAGGCAAAATATTTAGTCTCAGAGAGCAGGCTGCTGCTGACAGTATGAAACGACGGAGTCTGCAAGGCTTACGCGCGCAGAGCCTTTTCACCAATGCCAGAGTCGAAGGTGAAGACTCGGACTCGAAGCCATTGCAAACCGAGGATCAAGGGTCGCCGGCTCTCGGCAGCCCATTCCGGCCCGACTTTGCCAGGGAAGACGACGACGTACCATCTGAGCAAGATGTAGAACGCACGCCACCTTGGAAGAAAGCTGAACGAGACCTTGTCGTCGCGCGACATAGTCCTATGCAGAACCTTCATCAAGCATATTTAAAGGATGAGAATACCCCGCCAAAAAGCAAAGCGACTGCGGCCAAAGAAAAGTCTGATAAGCTTGAACAGTCTGGCTACGCAGATGATGAGGATCTCCAAACCGAAAACGGTGACGCCGAAGACTCTGCCGAAGACTCTGCCCATGGTCTTGCTGAGCAGGAGGCTGCCAACAGCTCAGATGCCACAGATTTGGATGCCGACAGTGTCAGTGAGAGCGGCGACTCTCTATACCACGAGGCATACCAGCATCCCATGTCTCACGAAGACAGAGAGGATGCATTTGACTATGAACACTTTTTCCTACACTCAGCCATGGGCCACCTCAGCAGACAGAGCTTTCGTAACCCCGATGATGATTCGGGAAGCGCTTGCTCAGAGGACTCTGCGGAGACAACAAGAGCTGCCCCTACGGCGGCTTCTGGGCGCCCACGACGGCCAAGCCTGGACACTATGACGTCAATCGACAGTTTCGCCACGGCGAGGGAAGGACGTGATAGCCGTGCTTCTACTGCTGACTCGGTAGACAACGGCTACGACTCTCCAATAGTCGGCATCGCCCAGGTACAGAAGCAGACGGATAGAGGTCTCACTTTGGGTACACAGGAAAGTGGGAGCAGTAGCGAAGATTCGCGCTCCTCGCAGGAGCGACAAGGTCCCCGTGGCGCATTTCAATTTCGACCGGCCGCCATGGCAGCTGACGCCGTTGGTCACCCCAAGCGTCTTGGCCTGCATCGCCCATCCGTATCGTCTTTCGAGTCCACTGGCACGAACCGAAGCTTTCCCCTGATTGGCAAGTCAAGATTGAGCGGTAACACAACTCCGCGAGATTCTCCGGATCATCTGATGCGCAGCATGCGCAGCCAACCCCAGAGCCGACGAAGCAGCTTAAACGAACATGTACTGGCCAGAATGTCAAATGGATCTATCGCTGGTTCCACGAATGGCTCACAGAATGGATCCACAAATGGGTCGGTCAACAGTTCTGTAATGGCTCCCTCGAGTGGCTCTGTCAATGGCTCTATACATGGACATTCCGGCTCCATGAATGGCGGGGCTGTGAATGGCTCACAGAACTTCGCATTGCCATCACCCACGATGCAGCCTCTTCATGGCGAGGATCAACGATCCGTTGACCTTTTGCTGGCGAGCATCCAAAAATGTGCCGTCGGATTGCGCGACACGACACCATCGGGCACCAAGATGCACGATACCTATCGACGAAGACTGGAAGCTGCGCGGCAGATCCTCGACGGCGCCCCGGACTCTTTCTAAACATGTTTTTGTGCAAGGACAACAGGCGCAGGTGGGAATGCATGAAAAGTTGGGGCAGCCTGGTTTTGATTCATGCCCGAAACGATACTGATTGCTACTATTATGCGGAGTTGCGGAATGGTTTGTATTCTTCGATATCCGGTTTACTTTGTTTCACTATTCTCTTATACCTTTTAGTCTTGGTCACTCCTTTGTTGTCTCTTCCTGTACTTGTGTCGCTGTACAGCGAAATTCTTGGCATCTTGTTGTATTATATCAGGAGCAGCAGCGGGACGGTGGCTATCCTTTGGACAGAAGACCACAATCAATTTTATATTATCTCTTGTCATGAAACCAATGCAGACGTATCTTTTGAGACTGTACTGTGGATAGCGCCCACGTGCTTGCGCTGAGGTGGCTGGTGCAAAGTTCGTTGCCTGCTTTTCGAGTTCAAGACTTGTTCAGGCGCTAGCAAAATGCTGGCCACGATCTTTGACACTCGAGAAAAGAAGGTTGGCAGAATGGGGTTCGAAAAAAGATGTTGAACTAGTCACGAATTGGTCCCTTTGGCTCCTCGGGTAGCACAGGCCATATAGTGAGCACAATGTCAATGGAATGGGCAAGTTAACTTGCGGGCTGGTTTCTGGTTTCGCCTTGTCTCCCCTACGATCTTTTGGGCAGTGTTGCATGGGTCATCAACCCGTCCTCTTGACTTGTATCATTAATAGCCATGTAAATACAGTATTGCCATCACACGAATGTCAAGTTCATCCAAGTGTTGACATGTAGGCTCATTCTCTGATCAATTAGTTGGATAACTACTGCAACCTAATGACATCTGTCTATGTAAGCTACGCCGTGTCTCCGAGCATAGAGAGCCGAGGGAAAGGTGCTTTGCATTGCTGCCAGTGAAACAACTAGGCTCCTTTTACAGGGCAAATGTCTTTGCGTACGAGGTATCTGGAGTTCAAGCGAGTAATTACGTCTGGTTCTCGTTGCCGCTCCTGGGAGGAGGTCTGCGCTGAGCCTTTTGGACGTATTCAGCAGGCGCGGGCTGAGAGGACTCACAACCGGGCATTGGACTCTGTATGGGTTGCCTAACCCCCGATGTAGCGGTGAGATGGCGTATGAGGAGAGAGTCGAAAAGGGGTTGCCTCAGTGTCCGCTCTCATACCGGTCTCATTGCCCCGCCTCTCCACGAGGTCAATGAGAGCCGGGCGATAACTGCAGGGTCGGCGGTTTGCGCTGCCGCAGCAAGGCAGACCGATGCGAGAAGGAGACCGTATCTTTGAATGTTGCAAGGGATTCGGGGGTGTTGGGAAGACTTTTCGAGGGGTTGGTTAGCTACGAACTTGGGAGTGAAGGGTGTTTTTGCCTGAGTCTGGGGACTGCTTCTTTAGAGTAGGGGCTTCTGTTGTTTTACACATTGTCGTTGGCTGAGCAGCTGTTTCCTGCTTTTTCTGGCCCGCCTGCTTGGTTTTCGCACACACGTAATCCTAGACCGAGTCGTGCTCCATCTCCTGTCACTTTAGAGCAGCAAAGGCTGCATCAACTGGCTCGAATGGTCTGAGAAATGTTCCACTGCGACTCGGCTATAGTAGGTGCCTCACAGAGTGACCTGGCAAGTGATATGGCACGCGGCGAAGGGCGGTCCCCCCTTGGAAGCAACGTTACCGGTAAAGATGCTTAAATGGAACCCTGTTCTTGAACTGCTATCGTCACCAGTATCCATGACCGGGACAGACTTTATATTGATAAGAACGTCTAATATAGAGCGATGGGGTAGAGGCCATCCCATTTTGCAGACTGCGCATGACTGCATCTGCGGCACAGAACAGATGTCCATACTTCCACGCCGAATTTGTAATCCAGACAATGTTGTGCACAGCCACTGAGAGAGCTTCCAAGTGCTGCTATTCTTTAGAGAGATGTTGAGTTCACTGGACTTCTCCTGGCCGAGGAACAAGGATCAATAGTGCTCGACCATGTGCTGTAAACAAGGTGTGTACTAGTCTGCAGCCGGACAACAGTGATTCCGTCTTGAGGCTCGCGAATTTAGTACAATACAAGCTTCTAAGCGAACAAACATTTTTTTTCTGGCTCAATTTGCCAATCTGAATAAGACTGTCCTCGCTGGTGTTGATCCTAAAATAAGCATGCCTCGTTGACGGTCAAAGAAGCTCTGGCACGATTTGACGACTATTGTGAAAAATCCCGCGAACTTTAAATAACTTGGTGATAAGATCCATGCGCTTTAAAACGTGCGGCAGTTGTCTCAGAATTGATGCACAGCCACTGACAAGGGGAGGATGAGCTTAAAGTATAAAGGACCCATGGACGTTCAGGCTAAAACGCTCTGCCACGCCAAGCCATGCCATTCATAAGGCTGCCGAGCGCAGATAGTACACCCTGCGAATACTGCGCGCCGCCGTTGTGGGCACGTTCTATAACAGTCTCATATTCTCATGGCCTGGTTATCTGTTCAACTTGAGCAGGGGAAGTGGTCCAATAACTTACAAATGATCCCTCCTCGGTAGATGTTGCGTTGATCATGCAATAGCAGTCATGAGATTACAAGGTTCCTGAAAATAAAAATAAAAACATGGTGTTGATAATAGCGGTCAAGCATGGAGGCATCAGGTGGTTGGAAGAGAAAGCCTGATGAGTCTGCTCTTCAGACGAACTCGATAATATATATAATGCAAGGCCTTCTCCGTTATTGTCAAGAGCAGCATCGTCCACACGCACAACACTCGTCAACATTGAAGCTACAGAAAACATTCTGCATTGCATTCTCCTCCGTGAGCTTTTTTCGTCTTCTTCGGCAACCGAACCCCGCTCCCCAGCAGCTCACCTCGCAAAGCAACAAGCAGCAATGAAGCTCTTTGCAGCATGCGCCAGACCCTTCAAGACACCACCAGTGATCTGGAAATTGTGGCCAAGGCATTGGACGATGCAACACATACGATTCTCGCCCTGCGAAACTCGAAGCTGCAGGGCTAAGCTCAGCACGGCTGTACATGCCACGAGGAGAGTTGCGAGACGGAGTCCGCGGTGATGGTTTTCCACTATAGCGCAACGTGAGGTGGTTTTCCCATTATCGATTTGCGAATGCAGCGGCATGGGCATGGCTAGGTGGACCAGGGTGGAATATTCATAGGATTTTGTTCTCGTATAGCTGTACAGTTCACCATGGAACATGTGTACAACAATAGGATCCAAGCGAAAGGATTGAGCCCTGTGAGAGCATGAGTTCAAGAGAGGCATAACTGTGTTTGATGTATTTCCTCTCGTTCTGTATTCCTTCCTGACCTTGAATGCTTCGTCACTACACGATTCGGCATGACACAATCCAAAGCACGTGGTACAGAACTTGTCTCTCACGACCACCAGTTTTCTTATATATATTGCAGCGCAAGGTGAGGCTGATCGAGGTCGTACGCCTCAGTTGTTCTCACATGGAAGCTGTCATGTTTTTTCGTACGGCTTCCGATGCAGGTGTCGCGCGGCTTTCTTAGCGTGATAAAGACACCCAGCATAGCATCTGTATTTGAGGAAACTTATCCCGTGCATGTGTACAAGTTTAAGAGAGCAAGGGCATTGGTTGCTAGAGAGACGTACTAGTTATAAGAGCTGGAAGAGAAATGGTTGTAAACCACCCTCCCAACGAGTCTTAAGAGCTATTTGAACAGAATACTTGGTAAATTATAAAATAATAATGGTATGCACACTGTATCACATCAACGAGACAAACTTATTTTCTATAATTTATAGGAGACATTTCTTCAAAACGTCTCTAGTTAGGCACCGCGGGCACCCACAAGCCTGTATACAGCGCCAAAAATTCCAAGATCATGCAATTAATTAAAAATGAAAAAAAGGTAACATACAACAGCCGGTGTTCGCTGGTCGTCACCGACCCAACTACTAATCTGCCGGTTAACAGCTTGACGAACGCGGAGCAAACGGGACGCGGTATTTTCTGTTACCTGTGGTCGTATGTGCCAGCTGCAGAGCAAAGGCGGCATATACATGGATTGTCAAGATAGAACGGTCTTCTGATTCTTGGGGTGCGCGAGGCAATAACCAGGTCTCACTAGAGCGTGCCAAGTACTGTGTGACCACCACCGCCGCGTTCAGCCGCGTCTGCACGGGACCTTTGTGTGCCGCCTCACTGACATCACTACAGCAAGAAGACAAGAAAGCCGAAAAATATCAAAGGAGCCCCTGAAAACACAACAAGGCTCATCAAATCGCATCTTTCTGCCCATCAACCCCCCTCTTTGAGGGATACACGGCCTTGAAAGCCATCAAAGGGCACGCGTTCTTGGCGCCACTTTTGCCGCACGGTATTCCTCTCCGGCCTCAAAGGAAGCTCTTTCTTCTCCTCACTCCCGCAGCACACGACCTAGCCAACACAAAGGGCGCCCTCAATCACCAACGAGGCGATAAAACCCGCCGAGCACGTCTTTCTCTTCTTGGCCCTTGCCCTGAGACGCTCCAGCGCCGTACCGAAAAAAGCAAACCCCCCTCCCCCCTTTCTGCCAATTCGAATCGACCGACACGACTAAAGAAAAAATAAAATAAAAAGCCCCTCTCCAAAATAACCACACTAGACACAACATGGCCATGACATCCGCGCTCTCACACCTCGTCACCTCGCTCCTCCCGCCCGACAAGGCCGCCTTTGTGCACCACCACGTGCTGCGCGCCGACGCGCCCCTGCAGGTCTACTTTGCCGCGGCGCGCTCCTCGGCGACGCGCGGCGCCGGCGTCGTCTACCCACACCTGGCGCCGCTCCTGGAGCGGCTGCTCGCATGGACGCACGCGTCGGAGCTGGGCGGCGTGCTGGTGCCGCTGGCCATCCTCGCCGTCGCCGTCGTCGTCATGAACTGGATCCGGCGCGTGCTGCTCTGGTGGACGCGCCTCGCCGTCCGGGCCGTGCTGTACGCGACGCTCGCCGCCCTCGCCGCGTGGGTCTGGCGGCGCGGCCTGCAGGCCAGCCTGCGCGACGTCGTCGTCGTCGCCGGAAAGGTGGCCGGCCACGCGGCCGTGGTCAAGGAGATTTGGTGGAGGGAGTACAGGCGGTACGAGGAGCAGCAGAATAACGGTGGCCGCGCCCGAGGATCGCACCGGTGATGGGAGGAGGAGGAGGAGGAAGAGGAGGGAGGGGGATGTGGTTTGGGATGGAAGCAGTCGAGGACAGAGAGAAATGGATATACATGGTTTGCAACAGGAGTTTATGCTTTAACGTGTTGGGAGTGGTCGCTTGACTGCCTCTTGGAAAATGGTTTGCTGCTGAGCGGTGGATCGATGCAAACATTTACGATGAATGATACGCCTAATATCTTTTTTCTTCTCGGACGTTGATGACTTGGGGATAATGCAATATGCTGTGTGGCACTGGATGGTTTCTGCGGAGTAGCGACTTGTCTTTTTACGGGTATTGAAACTTGTATCTGTTCATGCTATATTGGTCTAAATACGGGCGAGCCGTGCTTGATATTTTCAAATACAAAACAACTCCGACGCTATGCTGTAATGATAAATGACTTTTGTATATGCGTATACGTTGCATATATTTTTGTTTCTAATCATCCTCTGGCTCTTCTTCGTCGGCCTCTGCATCCTCGTTCGGGTCCTTGGGGTCCTGTGCCTCGTGGAACTGGATGCAGTCGTCAATGAAGCTGAGAATGTCGCCGACGCTGTCCTCATCTGTGACGTCGAGCTTGAGATAGTTGACCATGCTGAAGCTCTCAATCAGCCCCGCCACCGCGCGGTTCAAGCGGCGAAAGCTCGCGCCCTTCATGACCTGCTCGCGATCGTCAGGCGCCTTGGACTCGTCATCCCACGCCTCGTCGGCGCCCTCCGCTGTGAGGCGACTGCGCTCGAGCGGGTCGTCGTCTAGCAGCGCCATGTCCGGCGTCAAAAAGTTCTTAAAGTCGCGCTTCTTGATCTGGCCCTTGATGAGGTCCATCTTGGAGAGGACGTTGATGTGGGGAACCTCGAGCATCAGCATGGCTGACATGGCGCTGAGGGTGCCGGCGAAGAACTTGGCGCGGTCGACGACAAAGGTCGCCTCGAGGAGGTAGACGGCAGCCATGCGGATGTCCAGGGCACCGGGCTGGGAGAGAAACTTCATGAGCGTCGGCAGGATGGGAATGTGCGTGTAGAGCTCAATCTGGCCGGGCATGTCAAAAATGATGAGGTAGTCCTCGGTCAGGGAGTCGAGCGCCTCGGTCAGCCAGTCGAGGTTCTCCATGAGAAACTCGAAGCAGTAGATGAGACCCCCGTTGGGACCGAGACCGACCTCTTCCATGGCATCTTTCAAGGAGATGAGCTCCTTGATGTCGAGGTCGGGCGTGTGCTCAAACGTCTCGGCGGCGGGGTCGAGGTTGACATAAAAGGCGGATCGGCGGTTGAGCTGGAGATGGGTGATGAGGGCGGCGCAAAAGGTAGACTAGGATACGTGTTAAGATGCTTGCTCGGCTCAATACAGTGCAAGGCTGACATTGCGTGCGCGCGCGACCGTCGACCTGCAATGGCATGCAGACGGACACACACACGACAGTAGGGCGGGGCGGTCACGTACCTTGCCTGCGCCGGCCGGGCCCATCACCATGGTGCCGAATTTACTCATGATGAAGTTGAGTCGACGTATAGCCTGGTAGAATGGTGTGTTTGCTTTCTGCAAAGGTCAGCATGCGGGCCCTGTGACTCTTCGCGATGCTGTGATACAGACTCGGAGCTGTTGCGAGGCCAAAAGATTTCACAGCGGCGAAGTGGGTCACATCCAGGACCCCCATTTCTCAGAGGAAAGGCTGGCTGAAAGCGCCTGTGCTTGTCGATGTCGCGGTGGGGTCCCCTGTAAGTCCCCTGTAAGGTAGATGCACCACCCCGAGCGTGGCCCGTTTGCGCTGATGCTGCAGCGAGGTCAGCATCGCAACCCATTGGCACAAGGCAACGTATATGACATATCTCTTGCTCCGATCCCGCCGACAATCCGAGACCTGTCTGCACCACCGTTCTGCCCCTCCTGCACGGCGCTGAGCTAATGGCTTGTGACTCGTGAGACATGTACATTCTGCACTTTGCCGCGTCTATTAGTGCAGCTTGGGGCTGACACGCACCACGTTGTCGCGGGCGGCCCTGGTACTGGCGACGGCGATGTAGTCATGGTTTTCAAGTGTCACGCAACAGATGGCGGCTCAAGGTGTGCAATTGAATAATGGCCATTGGCTAGCACATGTTTATTAAAGCTACTTTACCTAAGCAGACGCCGCTGGGCCAGAGAAAGGCAGAGCTCAACAAAGCTCCCCTGCCCCGTCAAGCAGGGTCCCCCAGTACCTAGGTAGGTATATACCTAGCAGCAAGGTACCTACATTATTATACATAAAGCGAAACGAGAGACATTTTTCTCTCGGAGGCTTGGAGCGTCCCTCCTCCGATGGCGCAATATCCTCCACATCTGCTGCGACATCCACCTATCGTGCTCGGTTCCAGCGACAAGGCCAATTTGGTGCTCTTCTTGTCAGGACATGCTTGAAAATGTACCTCGATGTTTTCGTTCTGGCTCCTACCTATGGCGCACCTGCGACACCTATTCTCTCGCCTGTAGTTTGCAGTTAGTGCCTTAGTAGGTAATCGTTAGCTGGCGTTGGTACCGGAACCAGCAGTCCCTCCAAGCATCACTTCGGGTTCCTCCTATCCTGTTCCTGTCCACGCTGCCCCTCCTCGGCGCTAACAGGTACTCTGCCTGGCACCTGATCTCTTCACAAACATATGTACCTTTGTAACAGGTGTACCATAATTTACCCCTCCATGGGCCCGCCCTGGTACTTTATCCCGCGTGTCTTAAGCCGGCCGAATTTTTTTGGGCTCCGCGAGGTACCGACCAGTCTTTTTGCTAGGCTGGCCGCTTGTGCAATCTCCCCGCCGCCTTTTCTTCGCCCATCTTCCCTCTCACCTTTTTTTTCATCCTCCTTTATCTTCTTCTCCCAACTCAACCTTTCTTCACGAGGTTTGTGCTGATTCTTGACCATCTTGACACGTCTCTCGTGATTCATTGGGCTAACGTGTCTTCGCTACAATAGTCTTGCGGTGCCGTCTGCCCTGACGACTTTCCCCCAGAAACTTTTTTCTGCCGCTAGCTATCTCGCTCATCAACATCCCCCGAATCTCTTCTAATCTCTCCTACTCCTCATCCTCATTCTTCTCCTTCAGTCCTTTCAAATCCTCCAAAATGCCTGCTGCCAACGGAACCAACGGCGCCGCCCACTATAACCAGGGTAACTTCCTGTTCACTGTATGTCGCTCACTACGTTTCCCCGCGGCACAACCCCTCCCGCGCTTCCCACTCCTGCAGCCTTGCTAATCTCCTCTTTGCAGTCCGAGTCCGTCGGCGAGGGTCACCCCGACAAGATTGCCGATCAGATTTCCGATGCTGTCCTCGACGCCTGCTTGGCTGAGGACCCCCTCTCCAAGGTTGCTTGCGAGACTGCCACCAAGACCGGCATGGTCATGATCTTTGGTGAAATTACCACCAAAGCCAAGATTGACTATCAAAAGGTCGTCCGTGATGCCGTCAAGGACATTGGCTACGACGACTCCTCCAAGGGCTTTGACTACAAGACCCTGAACCTGCTCGTCGCCATTGAGCAGCAGTCCCCTGACATCGCTCAGGGTCTCCACTACGAGGAGGCTCTCGAGCGCCTCGGTGCCGGTGACCAGGGTATCATGTTCGGTTATGCCACCGACGAGACCCCCGAGCTCTTCCCTCTTACCCTCCAGCTCGCCCACAAGCTCAACGCTGCCATGTCCGCCGCCCGCCGCGACGGATCCCTCCCCTGGCTCCGCCCCGACACCAAGACCCAGGTCACCGTTGAGTACAAGCACGATAACGGTGCTGTTATCCCCGTCCGCGTCGACACCGTCGTCATCTCTGCTCAGCACTCTGAAGACATTACTACCGAGCAGCTCCGCAAGGAGATCCTCGAGAAGATCATCAAGGCCACCATCCCCGCTCAGTACCTCGATGACAAGACCATCTACCACATCCAGCCCTCTGGCCTCTTCATCATCGGTGGTCCTCAGGGTGACGCCGGTCTGACTGGCCGCAAGATCATCGTCGACACCTACGGTGGCTGGGGTGCCCACGGTGGCGGTGCCTTCTCTGGCAAGGACTTCTCCAAGGTCGACCGCTCTGCTGCGTACGTCGCCCGCTGGATTGCCAAGTCCCTCGTCAACGCCGGCCTTGCCCGCCGTGCTCTTGTCCAGCTCTCCTACGCCATTGGTGTTGCCGAGCCCCTCTCCATCTACGTCGACACCTACGGCACCTCTGAGAAGACGTCGGAGCAGCTCGTCGAGATTATCCGCAACAACTTTGACCTCCGCCCCGGTGTCATTGTGCGCGAGCTCAGCCTGGATCGCCCCATCTACCGCCAGACTGCCAAGAACGGCCACTTCGGTACCAACCAGAGCTTCACCTGGGAGCAGCCCAAGACGCTCAAGTTCTAAGCATTTGCTCCAGAGCTTGACTGGGGGAAAAGCATTCAACAAAGCTTTTCCCTACTTGTTTCAAGATAGATGTGTTTAATGTCCTTTTTCATCAAGCACAACATTTTCGGGCGGCGTACGGTTCTCAACGAAACCAATTTGGTACACAATAATACCCTCGCAGGGACGCGGGGGCTTTACGGGCGATTTTTAGCATACTAATTTTCCTTTGTCACCTTTTTTATTTACATAACGAAAGGCCAGGTTACTTATCGGCCCATCATGATATACCAGGAACGAGCCGTATTGTGTCTTTCAACAAAGACTGGCAGCGGAGCGTTCGTGCATCCGGGGAAAATATTACTGCGAAGAAGATTTGCATTTGGGATACCCTTTCGATAGGGGCGCTCAAGAGAGGGCGTTATGAACTGGCGTTTACGGGAACACAAAAGAACTTCAACATCTTTGAACTTCCCGTTTCTCTGACCGAACATGTGCGGATCATTCGGCAGGGCGGGAGAGATGAGCAAATAATCTACGCAGAAAGTTTGGTCTTAAGACCTTTTACATATGCGGCGGAACCAATGAAATAATTGGCAAGCATTTTCTTTGATGGTGATGTTAATTCTAGAAGGCGAGATGCTACACTGCGAGCAGGGTATGTACGGGAATCCAGGAAAGGTAGGACTCGGTCGCGCTTGAGCACTTCATTTGCTGGTTGGTGGCCAAAGAAGCTAGCAGGCCTCGACACGACGCGAAGAAGAGCGACACCAGAGCGCAGATTGGGGCAGCTTGTCCCATAACCGCTCTTCCGGTTTGCACTGCCCCTTCGAGTGAGCTGTAAAGTGAACTTGGGACAAGCATCGACCCACCCCAGCCAAGCTTGAAAAGCTCCCCTCCAAGCCTCATTGGACCCCCGCCCGCATATCCGACGGCCGGACTGACGACCCTTTAACTCTTATCCATCTGTCGTATCTTCGTTGCCTCAAACCAAACTTTGCACCAGTCGACAGTCTTGACATTGAGCCAAGCAATTGAAACTATACATACTTCCTGCCCCCCCTCCATCGTCTAGCTTGCACCCCTCGAAAACCCCCGCCATCGATAGACTCGACAACCTACCTAACAGCAGGAACCGACGAGCCTGCCCGAACTCACCATGCCCAACCTTTCGATCCGCAACCTCACCGTCCACCCGCTGGAGCTCGTCTCGGCGGAACGCTTCGTCGCGGAGCGCGTCAAGACGGCGGGCATGCTGTCGAGCATCGGCAGCGCCGTCAGCAACTTTCTCAACGCCACCGACAAGGCCTCGTCCGAGCTGCGCGTCAAGGCCGACCTGCCCGGCACCGACCGCCGGGAGGTATCCTTCCGCGCCGACGCCTTTCAGACCGTGGAGACGGACGTGGCCGCCGCGGACCCGACCTCGGACGTCAAGGAGGTTGTGCGGCTCGTGTTTCAGACCGAGGACCACCGCTACGAGACGGACGTGCCGAGCCCGTCGTCGCGGTCCGCCGTCATGCGCAAGCTCGACGACGGCCCGCACGACCTCACCGTCGTCTACGTGCCGGGTGAGGGGCTCGTCGCCGTCTACTCGTCGGCCAAGCTCGACGGCTGGATGGGCGAGCTCCGCGACGAGTGGCCGCTGCCGTCGCTGTCCATCCCCGGGACGCACAACTCGCCGACGTGCTACACGGCGCTGCCGTCGGTGCGCTGCCAGGCCGTCGGCGTGCCGGAGCAGCTGCAAAACGGCGTGCGCTTCATGGACGTGCGCGTCTCGGCCACCAAGGACGACGACCGGCTCGCGCTCGTGCACAGCGTCTTTCCCATTTCGCTCACGGGTACCAAGTGGCTCGGCGACATGCTCGAGGACGTCTACCGCTTCCTCGACGAGCACGCCAGCGAGACCGTCATCCTCAGCCTCAAGCGCGAGGGCACGGGAAAGGGCTCCGACGGCGACCTCGGCCGCTACCTCAAAGACGCCTACGTCGGCGGCCCGCGCGCCGACAAGTGGTACACGGAGCCGCGCGTGCCCACGCTTGGCGAGGTGCGCGGCAAGATTGTCCTCATGCGCCGCTTCGGCATCGACGACGACCTGCGGAGCGCGTGGGACGGCCAGGGCTGGGGCCTCGACGCCTCGGCGTGGCCCGATAACTGCGAGGACGGCGAGGCGGGCAGCTGCGCGATCCGCGTGCAGGACTTTTACGAAGTCTCCGAGAGCGACAACATTGACAAAAAGGTCACCTACAGCCATGGCCACCTCGAGCGCGCCGGGGAGCACAAGTTTCTGCTGCCCGGCATGGAGGGCTACGAGGACGGCGTCGGCCACCCGCCCTTTTACGTCAATTTTCTGAGCGCCAGCAACTTCTTCAACGCCACCTGCTGGCCGGAGCGCATCGCCGCCAAGGTCAACCCGCGCGTCGTCGACTACCTCTGCACCAGCCACGGCGTCGACGGCAAGGGCCCCAACGGTCTGGGCATCGGCTCCGCGGGCGCCGGCATCGTCGTCACGGACTGGGTCGGCGCCCACGGCGACTGGGATCTCATCCGTTGTATCGTCGGCATGAATGCTCGCTTGCAGGTCCAAAACTAGAAGCATGGGCTGTTGTGGCGGCAAGCATGAGGCAAAGTATAGATTGGCAATGGTGAGAGACATGATTTTCACGTACAAGATACGAGTCGATGAGCGTCCATATAGATGTAGCAATTTTATTCAATTTCGTTCCATTCAAGTATCCTATGGTTTGTGTTCACCTCAATGGCCACGTATGCCTACCTGTAGAAACATGTTAGTCTTGCTACCGTACAGCATCTTAAAAAATGTTGAGAGTAAAGATTTCTAGAGCCAAGGTCAGTTCTACACCCAATGGAGCTTGGGCTTGCGCGAATTTACCAGTCAGAAAGTGTGTGTTATTTTCAAGTCGCACAGCTCCAAAAGAGAAGTGTGAGATCAACCAGTGTGAATACAAAATTGAAACATCTCATCACAGAAACGGGATAGTCGTTGTTGGAGAAATAATCTTATTTACCTATTGTAACAGGACAATTAGTTATCAATTACGTGCATGGTATTCAAATTCCTCAAGGAAATATATCGAATAAATGTGCTCAAGTCAGGTGACGAAGTGTCATCCAGAGATCCCGCCACCCCTACACCACAAGGTTTGTACGCCTTGCTTTTCTAGGGCATGGGGACAGCAGGGCTCGATTATGTCCGCCCGTTCGTTCAAATCTTCATCATAGAGACACGTGGTATGGGTGCGTGTGCTTGGAGAAAAAGTAATTACCTAAAGCCTCGAGAGTTAGCAGATTGCCAAAGAAAAAGCGTAAAGTAGAAATTCATGTAAAGAATCGAAGTCAGACAAGGCTGAAACTTAAACAACGGTATCCACATTATGTATTAAGCATGAGGAATCCCTAAGGTGTCGGTTTGATCATCACTCGGAGAGGGTGTGTGGGTGAGGAAGAAATAGTGCATACGAACCTTTTGATATTTTGAATTCGAGCAGTTTGGTGTCGTCAATCGTAAATCATGGTCTAGAGGCCAGTTAGTAGCTGGACAAGTCAAGTTTGAGAAGAGCAAATAGTGCGTCGGAGAATCTGTTCAGGGTTACGCAAGAGGGCGCCGCTTATCACCATGGGTTGGTATGAATTGGATTGTTCATGTGTAATAATCATCATTGTGCATTCTCAATACCGACCAACCACCGAAAAGAATGAACAAGTCTTACCTCATGATAGCGCAAAGCCCATCAGAACCTCACCATGCTGAGCAGAGAGCTCTCGCCGTCTGCTCGAAGCTTTGGTATCCTGATGAGCTTTGGTGTGGTGAAGAGGAAAGAAGAAAAAGAGGATTTTTTTCAGACGAGAAGTAAGTGGTAGCTTTGTGGTGCTAATACTGTCTGGGACTAGCGCCCAAAGCACTGAATCAACTGATGAGGCAGCCTGTGGCGGTGCAGTCCGGTCCCTCCCGCAATCTGGGTGGCGAATTACCGTTTTTGTGGCGCAGTATATAGAGTGACAAGCCATCCTTAGGTTACCAAGCCTTCTGATGGCACACTTCTCCTGATTCTGCATCTCTGCGGGAAGCGTATAAATATCTGCACAGTTTCTTTTCTCGCCCATCATGGCATCCATGGCGGGGATATGGGGGCCAGCGGCCGTCCGTGTTCTCCGTCTTGCTGCCACGAGAGCGACAGAAGCCGTGCGGGCCAACCTCGCTGGCGCCGCGCGGCCGCTCTACGGAAAACCGCAGTACATACCCATTCGATCCGGCTCCGGCGGACGACAGCCCATCCACCCGGCCGCCTTCTTGAAGCAGCAGAGGCGCTGGCTCTCGAGAGTATCGGGCCAGCATGTCCAGGCCGTTCGCCGATTCCTCAGCACCGCGCCCGGTGCTCGACAGCCATTTCACCGATCACAGCTACCTTCATCCAACACCTCTCGACGAGTTGCCCAGTTCTCCGGACGGGCCCCCTTTGCGAATGCCTTGCGACCAAACTTGACCGGCGGCGCGATGCCGCGCTCCGCTGGCGGCTACGGCATTGGAGGTGGTGGAGCCAGGTACTTTTCTCATACGCCTGCGGCACCTGCCCAGGTCGTACAGAGCGTCTCTCAAGCCATGGGAGCTTTCTTCTTGTCCGGCCAACGCCTCCAATATGACGGCCTTGGGGCAAATGATGAGCCCCGATACCGTGCCGTGTCGGCTCTTGAGGACCAGGCTATGCGTAAAATGGCCAACTTCCCACGCTTTGCTTCTGGCTCTTTCATCGACTTCAAGCTCAGCCCCACGATCACTGCGCTGAGTCCTCTTGCTGTCGCTCTCATCGAGGCCTCTGATATGTCTAGCTTCAAGGGCGCCGCTACCTCCGACGGCACCTCGCTCAACACCGAAGGATTCTTGGATGTCCTGTCGACCGATTTCGGCCGTGCTCTTAAGGATCTTACAGCCGTTTATGCTGACCTTCGCCGACTGTCTGTTCTCGGAGACTTGCCTGTTTCTATGGAAAAGAGCAATATTCTTCGAGTGCGATTCCCTGGAGTTGATGTATACACTCTGGAACGCCTGTGCGACGATGTTGGCATCGAAAGGGGTGTACTTGGTCAAGACCCGCTGTCCGAAAAGATGCACATGACGCTTCAGATTCCATTTGCCCCCGAGTCGGCAAAGACATTTACGTCGCCCGGTGGCTCGACCAGGTCCGTTTGGGGACCCGTGTCAGAATATGACTCTTTGGGCGATGACTCTTTGATTCGAGAGGCATTCGAGCTGGACGGAAATCCTTGGCTGTCGGATCCTGAAGAATATGAAAGTCTCTCGCCAGCTAGCGGCTCGATAGAGCATCCATCTCAGGACTTTGAAGGCCTTGAAGGCGTATATAGGTTCCTGGAGGAGTGCGACAAGGCCAAGGGCAGGGTCGGCTAGCTGTTCAGCGTTGTTTGAACTTTTCCGCGCAGAATCTATGCTCTGCGAACTGCAATTCTTTTTGTTTATTGTAAGATTGATAGCTCATTCCTGAGGAAACGGCATGCTTTCCTTTGTTCCATAGCAATCGCGTTCGACGAATTATTGCCTGCGCTTTGTCGTGACTGTTGAGGAATGGCCAAAAGGCGACTGGTTTGTAGATGCATCCCTTGGCGGGCTATTGCGAGCCTTCAGGAGTTTTGTGCTTGTAGAGAGATTCTGCAGAAGGATGCCGAACGAGAAAAGATTCGCGCAGCAAACGTCACACTCCTGGTTGTTCATGGTGCCGCAGAGAAACGTAGATGTAAGGGGTAGCTTGAGCTGTTGAGGCGCTGTAGTTTGCCAAGACCCACCAAGATTGCAGTGGTTCTTCTGGTTGTGGTGGCATCCGAGTCTGGAAGCTGAATTACTCAAGCATGCTCTGTTCGATTTCCTTTTTTCTTTTCTCTGTGACACTTGTAATGGAGGGGTGATACTTCTCCACCACATGAAGTGTATACGTTGTTCTGCCTTACTGATGATTCGTCATTGGTGCCTTTAGCACCTCTCGTCCATCCATGCACAGAACCTCAATTACCCCTCCCAACCCTGTCAGTGGGGGGAACTGTCAGTACAGACAATAGGACTCACTTTGTCTACGCGCAAATATTAAATCACCATAGAAGTGATTCTCCATAAATCAGACTAGATGATATTAAATAGACTGAAAAAAAAATGATAATTATTGCATATTTACTGGTCATTATTTAGTTAGGACCAGCCTCCTTCTTTGTCGTGTAACGAACAGTATCGCTGTTTTGTCCCCCTTCCCCCGCGCCATTGCCTCTTGAATTTTCTAGAGTGGCACAGCTTCATTCGCAATGTCAACAACCACTCTCTCCGGGCAGGGATTTAGCCGCGTACAGTTTGAGTCTCTACTCAAGAGACGCTTCTTCTTCACCGAGTCGTTTGAGATTTACCGAACTGCACCCAACTACAAGGGCGACAATCGCGGCCTCTTTGACTATGGCCCTCCAGGATGTGCGCTTCTGGCCAACATCGTCAACGAGTGGCGGAGGCACTTTGTCATCGAAGAGAATATGCTCGAACTCGACTGCACAGCCATTACGCCTGAAGCCGTATTAAAGACCAGTGGACATGTCGACAGATTTGCTGATTGGATGTGCAGAGATCCGGTCAAGGGCGAGTTTCTCCGAGCTGATCATCTCATCGAAAGCGTGTTAGAGGCACGTATTGCCAACAGTAAATCAGCCTCGTCTGACGCAAAAGTTAAGTCTGAGAAGCTCGAAGAGTCTACTATACAGCAATACGAAGCGATCTTGGCAAAGGTATGACGATGCATGACCGATGCAGAAAAGCCACGGGACTAATAACGTGGAGCTAGATTGACAACTATGATGGATCTGAACTTGGAAAACTCATCAAAGACCTCGATATCAGAAACCCAAACGGAAACGGCGAGGTCGAAGAGCCGACAGCCTTTAACCTCATGTTCAAATCGACCATTGGCCCCAGTTCAGCAGCACCCGTCTTCTTTAGACCTGAGACAGCCCAGGGCCAATTTCTCAATTTTCGCAAACTGCTAGACTACTGTCAGGGTTCTATGCCCTTTGCATCGGCCTGTATTGGTAAATCGTACCGCAACGAGATTTCGCCTCGATCCGGCCTGCTCCGTGTGCGAGAGTTCCTCATGGCCGAGGTTGAGCACTTTGTCGACCCGGAGAGCAACAAGTCCCATGATCGTTTTTCTGAGATTGAAAAAATGGAGTTGCCCTTTTTGAAGAAGCAGACGCAGCTGTCCGGTAAAACTACAATCGAGATTGCTACGGTTGGCAGTGCCGTGAAAAGCAAGCTGGTTGATAACGAGACCCTTGGTTACTTTCTCGCGCGAATCTACCTGTTTCTTATCAAACTTGGTGCAGACCCCAAAAAGATTCGCTTCCGGCAGCACCTAGATAATGAAATGGCGCATTATGCTTGCGATTGTTGGGATGCGGAGCTACTTACCAGCTACGGATGGATAGAATGTGTTGGATGCGCAGACCGAAGTGCATACGATTTAACTGTGCACTCCAAGGAGACGGGAACGCCGCTCACAGTCAGAGAAAGTCTGGTGGAGCCACTCGAGATCACAGAATGGAAAGTTTCGTTGGAAAAGAAGCTCCTGGGGCCTCGCTTCAAAAAGGATGCCAGGAAGATTGAGGCTGCTGTTCAGGCACTTGATCAAGACACATTGGAGATCCTGGCTGCAGAATTGGCCGAGAAGGCTCTAATTTCTGTTCCTACTACAGAGGCTCTCGCGGATGGAAAGACGACAGTGGAGCTTTCGGGCGACCTTTGCTCTATTAAGAAAATCACCCGTGTTGAAAACACTCGTGAATATACACCCAACGTCATCGAGCCGTCGTTCGGAATGGGTCGAATTTTGTACAGTATCCTCGAGCATGTGTACTGGTATCGATCTCAAGATACGGCAAGGGAGGTTTGTCCAAATGAATTATCTCCGTGCCGTCGCCATCACTAAACAGACAAACTAGGTGCTGTCGCTGCCCATTCTTACGGCCCCAACCAAGGTGCTTTTGGTGCCACTATCCAACCATGCTAGCTTCAAACCTGTGGTCAAGTCCCTCGCCGGTCGACTGCGGTTCATGGGAATCGCTAATAACGTAGATGCCTCGAGTGTGTCTATTGGGAAGCGATACGCCAGGAATGACGAGCTTGGTACTCCCTTGGGCATCACTGTCGACTTTGAAACTGTAAAGGACGGCTCCATCACGCTGAGAGAGCGCGACTCGATGACACAGGTACGAGCGTCAGAGGACGAAATAGTTGAAGCTGTCAAGAATCTAGTGTCAGGGTCCGAGACGTGGAAAGAGGTTTCGCAGCGACTGCCGGCTTTTACAGGGTAAGCTCGCCGCTGAAAGTGTCGATTCGGCCGAACGAGAATGGGTGGCGGATTTTCTGTAAACAGGAACTTTCATAATCACGTCTACTTCTGCCGTCTACTTCTGCCGTCTACTTCTGCCGTCTACTTCTGCCGTCTACTTCTGCCTTGATTTTTATCAACAAAAGTGAAAGAGGACTCATCTCGAAAATTTAAAAGTGCAGATTTGGAGCAAGTATAAAATTCAAGAAAATAATCAATTACAAAAGACACTGCCTGCCCAGACCTTTCAGAGGGGACAGTGTGGAGCGCCCGAGGTCTGGGGTAGTAGTCAATAGTCCGATGTACAAGCGCTTGTACTTTCCGATTAGATGACCAACCTCCGACGCAACCTCGGCAGAGACGCCGTCCAAAAGTCCGTAGGCCGAGAGCAACTGCTATAATACCGGTGGCTGCATCCAAATCCCCTGTTGTTCATCATCACAATTGCGCCGCAAGCAACCCATTTTCCCTTGCCATCTATCATCACTCATACGCACAGAAACGAATCATCATGTCTGGCCCCGGCGTCGGCTTCGAGTATCCCCGCCAGAAGGTGTCTTGGCTGCAGCGCGACGTGCTGCTGTTTGCCAACTCGATTGGCGCCAAGGCTGACGAGCTTCACCTGCTCTATGTATGAACTGCCAGTGGAAAATGTTGCCAGAAATGCGCTGATAATTTTGCTAGGAGCTGCACCCCGACTTTGCCGCTTTTCCCACATATCCCATCCTCCTCTGTAAGCACGAGACGGCCAGCCCTTGCTTGTCCGTTGCCAGCAACTAACCGCATGCGCCTCGATCAGCTTTCAAGGGCGACACACAAGAAGTCATTGACTTTTACGCCAGCAGCAAGGCCACCAAGATCCCCGGCGTCCCCGAGTTCGACTACAGACGCGTCGTCGATGGACAGCGCAAGATGGAGTTTATCAAGCCGCTGCCCACCACGTCGGCGGGCCGCAACTTTGAGACGCGCACCAAGGTCGTCGGCGTCTACGACAAGGGCAAGCCCGGCACCGTGCTCGATGTCGAGACGGAGCTCGTCGACGTGAACACAAACGACGTCTACACGCGCATCCACTCGAGCTCCTTCTTCATCGGCCAGGGCAACTGGGACGGCCCCAAGGGCCCTGCGACCGTCAGCTTCCCGCCGCCCAAGGACAAGCAGCCCGATGCCGTCGTCGCCCACCAGACCACGGCCGAGTCGGCCCTCCTCTACCGCCTCAACGGCGACTACAACCCGCTGCACGCGACGCCCGAGCCCGGCAAGAAGATGGGCTTTGGCGGCGCCATCATGCACGGCCTGTACTCGTGGAACTCGACCTGCCTCGAGCTTGTCCGCGCGCTCGGCGGCAGCAACCCTGCCAACATCAAGGAGTACCAGGCTCGCTTCGCCAGCCCCGTCAAGCCCGGCGACAAGCTCGTCACCCAAATCTGGAAGACGGGCGAGAAGAAGGGCGAGTTTGAGGAGATTCGCTTCGTCACCCAGGTCGAGGGCGGCAAGGTCTGCCTCAGCAACGGCCGCGCTCTGGTCAAGACGGTCGGCGCCCCCAAGGGCAAGCTGTGAGGGCTCAAGCAGGATTTTGTACAAGAGAAATAATAGCCAATGAATATAAATGAACATCAATCTGCTCAATGGCTGAAGGTCTGCAAACAGCCAAAAAGTCTACATTGTCGATGAATATATTTATAGCGTAAAATTTCTGCTGCTTCAAGTTGTTGCGCTGGTAGATTGGTGCTGGTGTCGCCCCATACTGAAAGTGCCCACAGTGAAGCCTGAAAAGAGCTGCACCACTTCATGCTTAATCTGCTGCCTAGATCTTCATCACTCAGCAACCCAGGGCGCCCAAGCCAAAACATGAAAGTGCTTCTTCTCTCGTAAGCACACGAGAGTACATTCGGCATCGCTCAAAAATGGCCGATGCGCACTATCTCGGACAGCGCATATCCTATGACGATGCCCTCTGCACTGTTCGCTACATCGGTGAGGTAGCTGGCGCGACCGGCTTGTGGCTAGGCGTCGAATGGGACGACGGCACGCGCGGTAAACACGACGGCTCGCACAAGGGAACGCGATATTTTCAATGCAAGCCATTAATTCATAGACACTGCCATGAGAACCCGTACGGCTGACCGACGTCCCAGGCGCATCCGAGTCAGCGACGGCGGCGTCGTTTGTACGGCCAACCCGCCCCTCAGACACCCCGGTGAGCTTCGTGGCCGCGCTCAGGGCCAAGTACGTGGAGGAGGAGCCCGAGGCGAGCGAGGCGCCGTACTCGCAGATCAAGTTTGCGGGCAAGGTCGCCGAGGAGGTGGGCTTCGACAAGGTGCGCCGCCAGATGGCGCAGCTGGATGAGCTCAAGATGGCCATCCTCGACGGCGTGCACATGGCCTCTGCGCGTCAGCAAGGCGAGCCGGCAGTGGCGCAGGTGAGCCCGAAGCTCACGCACATTGATATCAGCAGGAATTTGTTTGAGAATCTTGGCCCGGTGGTGGCTATTTGCAAGGATCTGCCGAGCCTCAAGAAACTGGCCATCAAGTGCGCTCTTCCCCATCTCTCCGTTGCGAAGGTATGCGGACATGAACTAACCTGGCTCCCATAGCGGAAATCGGTTTCAAAACGTTTCGGACGATGCTGCTCTTGGTGAAGCCACAACCGCGTTCTCCCACGTCGCTGAGCTGGGCATTGGAGACAACATGCTGAGCTGGCAAGAGATTTGCCGCATCGCAGTCGCCTTTCCTTCACTCACCAACCTGGCTGCCGGTGCCAACTATCTCTCGCAGCTTTCCACAGTCAGCTACGGTGGTTTGCCCGCCACTCTTACCTCCCTCAACCTCGAATACAACAGCTTCACTGCGAATTCCGACCTCGCCAGCCTAACTTCTCTTACCTCATTGCGCAACATTTACCTCAAGGGCAACAACATCCGTAGCCTATCATCCGAAGGGACGCCCTGTCCCATATTCCCACCGTCTATACGATACATTGATATATCCTACAACCAGGTCGACAGCTGGGAGTATATCGATAACCTCACCAAGCACTTTCCCGGCCTAACGGCGCTGCGCATCAGCCACAACCCCGTCTACGACGTCCGCGCGTCGTCCAGCGCCCCAACCGCCACCGCAGACGAGGCGCACATGTTGACCATTGCCCGCATCGGCCAGCTGCAGTCGCTCAACTTTTCCCAAATCACGGCCAACGACCGCAGCAACGCAGAAATGTTTTACCTGTCCCGCATCGCCAAGCAGCTCGCCGCCGTCCCCGAGGCCGCCGCGCCGACGGTGCTGGACCTGCACCCGCGGTACGCGGCGTTGTGCGCGCTCTACGGTGCGCCCGACGTGGTCCGCGTCCAAGAGGTGAACCCGGCGTTCCTGCAGGCCCGCCTGGTGACGCTGGCGCTGCGGTGCGCGGGCCACGAGGACAAGACGGCGCGGATCCCGCAGGCGTTTGACGTGTACGCCGTCAAGGCGCGCGTGGCGAGGCTGTACGGCTTCTCGCCGCTCCGGCTCAAGCTGGTGTGGGAGACGGGCGAGTGGGATCCGGTGGCCAAGAAGCACAGCGATGACGGCGACACGTCGGACGAGGAGGATGACGATGATGAGGTGGCGATTCAGGTGGCCGAGGAGGCGACCAAGGATACGTATGGGGAGAGGCTGGCAGGCGCACAGCCTGGTCGGTGGGTGAAGCGCGAGGTTGAGCTTCGCGAGGGGCCGAGACAGCTGGGGTACTGCGTGGACGGCCTGGAGGCCCGGGTGCGAGTAGAGCCGTTGTGATGATGACATGTCGATTCGGCGTTAGACGGTTGTCTTTTCTGCTCGTCGTATATAATATTGAATGCAAAGTTTGCTTCATTTCAAACCATGTAGAATAATATGTGGCTGGCTGCTTCCTGCACTTGAGAGAGTGCGATTATTGGAAATACTCGTCTCTGTAGTAATACAAGCATTGCAGCAAAGATCTAACATATGTATCCTTCTTTTTTTTCAATGCAGTTCAACTCGACAGTTCAGTCGACAACGACAATTACAGATACCCCTGGGTAGCGGTGCATGGAGCAGTGACGCACTGGTGTAAGTCGAGCTCATATGATGCCTCACTAAATGTCATGTGCACCAAGTTGTTGGAACTTTTGCCAGACATCTGTATCTAGCTTGCATGAGTATTTTAAACCCACCATGACTAAGTAGAGTAATTCACAAGATGCGGCTTACCATTTGGCCCTCTCACACGGCATGCACGTTGGAACTGCTTTGTGAGCATCGCCGACACGGAGATAAAAATGGGGCTAACACATCGTGGCCGGCTGGGCAAGTGCTTGACGGCGCTGTAGCGGGTTTTCGCTCAGACTCCGCAAGATGCACGAATTGAACAACTCAACTAGTCGCTACTGTGCTCACGCAAAAATCCTGGAAACTGATTCAAGAGGGTTGAGCAGCGATGTGGAACGGCACGGAACAAGATGCACGGAGTTAAGCTGGCGGACCGTACATGAGGCCCACCACGGTCCGCAGGCCCGGACTTAAAGTTGATACGGCCATCGTTGAAGCATTCAAGCTGGAAACTTGTACAACGTCATGTAGATGGTGATGAGCCAGCAGGTATAAATAGCTGCCTGGACAGCCTTTGGAGATGGATACACAATTCACTCTCAAGTAGCTTGCTCATTGTACCGCAACCACCGACATCACATACCCGACGACGTACAGCCTCACACTCTCAAAACCCCTCACCCTTACCATTTACAACTACGTCCCAGCATGGTTCAGATTCTCGGCAAAGAAGTCGGCTCTACCGGCTACGGTCTCATGAGTACGTCAAATAAACTCAAAAAGAGCATCGCGTGCAAAGTTCTTTCGCTGACAGATATTCCACCACGTCCAGGCTTAGGCTTCGCCAAGGACAAGCTCACCCTCGAAGACGTCCTGGCCACCATGAAGGCCGCCTACGACCGCGGCTGCCGCCTCTGGAGCGGCGCCGAGTTCTACGGTCCGCCCGACTGGAACAGTCAGCTCTTTATTCGCGAGTACTTTGCCCGCTATCCCGAGCACGCCGCGCACGTCGTCATCTGCATCAAGGGCGGCCTCGACACGCAGAAGCTGGCGCCCGACACCAGCGCCGCCTTTGTCCGCCACTCCATTGACAACATCCTCGCGCAGCTCGGCGGCACCAAGACGCTCGACTTGTTTGCCATTGCCCGCCGCGACACCACGAGCGACTTTGCGGCGACGCTGCGCATGATTCGCGACGAGTACGTCGACACGGGCAAGATTGGCGGCATTTCCCTGAGCGAGTGCTCCGTGCAGACCATCGAGGACGCCGTGGCGGTGCTGCCCGTGCAGCTGGCAGAGCTGGAGCTCAGCCTGTTTACGACGGACATTCTGCACAACGGCATCGCGGCAGCGTGCGCCAAGCATGATATTCCCATCATGGCCTATTCTCCTGTAGGCCGAGGCGTAAGTTCCTCCTCATCGTGAGAGGTTACCAGGCAAGAGCAGCAATGCTAACACTTTACTCGCTCACGTCAGCTCCTCACCGGTGCAATCAAGAGCGCCGAGGACGTCAAGGGCCGTCTCGGCATGTTCCCGCGCTTCCACGGTGCCGCGCTCGACCACAACCTGCAGCTGACGACCAAGGTCCAGGAGTTGGCCGCGCAAAAGGGCTGCACGCCGGCGCAGCTCGCGCTCGCGTGGGTTCGTCGGCACAATCACCACGAGGGGCTGCCCGCCGTCATCCCCATCCCGGGCACAACTTCAGTCGCGCGTGTGCACGAGAACACGGCCGAGGTGCAGCTCACGGACGAGGAGTTCTCTACGCTGTCCAAGCTGGCGAATGACTTTGAGACGGCCGGCGCGCGATATCCATCCATGTTCCCCACCAACACGTAAAGGGCATCTCGGGTGATGTGTACATATTCTGGCGTGGGCATGTTAGAGCATGAGATTTGTGTAAGACGCCATATGGCTGAATGCAAGGAAAGCAATGTGTGTTTTAGTGATAATCAGCAGTGAAATTATCTGCAGAAAAGCTCAGGAAAAAACAGAGCTCTCTCAGAATTGCAGAATTCAATTGAAGAATTGAACCATCATGAAGACGAGGAAAATGTTTGAAAAAACGTGGCAAGAGAAGAAGAAAAGTCTTACAATATGTTATAGTGAGCTGTTGTCCAACTGTCACGACATTACACCCATGACCCGAGTGTAATCCGTCGTTCATTCATTCATTGCACGAGAGCTGACACAAACGGCACATGCAGTTGCAGAATAAATTTGTTGATGAACAGCGCGTAGGGGGCTTGGAGACAGCCTTACCAATCAGCCTCAGCACGTGACCGCGCCACATCTCTGTGGCGCATGACAAAGCTACGTACAAGCTCAATTTCCGTGACAGCAGAGGTCGAAAAGCCCATTTGCCGCTGCGCATCATCTACAACTTGTCGAGCCCAATTTCGTCGACGACCGATCTCTTCTGCTCCCGGAGCAACTAATCTTTTCGTGTTGCACTATATTTTGCCTCGCGCCGTACCGAATCGGTCGAAAAAATCCACCACAGCCGCAAAACCGCGCCGCAGTCATGGCCAACTTTCTGGCCTCCATCTTTGGCACCGAGCAGGACAAGGTCAACTGCTCCTTTTACTTTAAAATCGGCGCGTGCCGCCACGGCGACCGGTGCTCGCGCAAGCACGTCAAGCCCTCCTACAGCCAAACGATTCTCATGCCCAACCTCTACCAGAACCCAGCCTACGACCAAAAGAACACGAACCGCATGAACCCGTCGCAGCTGCAGAACCACTTTGACGCCTTTTACGAGGACATTTGGTGCGAGCTGTGCAAGTACGGCGAGCTGGAGGAGTTGGTTGTTTGCGACAATAACAATGATCGTGAGTCTTTCTTCTCCGTGCCTCTCTTCTTTTGCCCATGGACAAATAAACTTTTTTTTTTTGGTTTGCTAACCAGAAAAAAACATGGGACAATAGACCTCATTGGCAACGTCTACGCCCGCTTCAAGTACGAAGACGCCGCCCAAAAGGCCTGCGACGAGCTCAACAGCCGCTGGTACGCCGGCCGCCCCATCTACTGCGAGCTGAGCCCCGTGACGGATTTCCGCGAAGCCTGCTGCCGGCTCAATTCCGGCGAGGGCTGCATGCGCGGCGGCTTCTGCAACTTTATCCACCGCAAGAACCCGAGCGACGAGCTCGACCGCGACCTGACGCTCAGCACGAAAAAGTGGCTGCGCGCGCGCGGCCGCGACGAGAAGAGCGTCAGCCGCTCGCCGACGCCGGAGCCAACGAAACGGCGCTGGTAAAGGGAAAGAATGAATGAAAAAGGAAGGATGAAGTGATGTGGGATGGGAGAGCCGTGGCCAAACAAATACAAGGCGGTTGCGGTTTCGGCAGGGCCTCATTTGCTGAGAAGAGATGACAAGTTACACGGAGATTGTTGAAACGTATTACACAATATTTGGTGTTATTTTACCAGGCGTTTGGGTGTTTTCTTCTTCTTTGAGTTGGGAATATGGCTCTGTGAAGCAGGTTGCAGGAGGCAAGAGAGTGGATTGTAGAATTTGAGGATAGGTGCATAGCATGTATCAACAACGTACCACCGAAACAATTTCAAACGACCATCTGCATCTGCACCGACTTCTTCAGGACGTGGCATCACTGGTTTCGTCATCACATTGCACATGAAATCATTTTACAAACATCCTCAACCAAATCATAACATCATGTTGAATGTTGGTAAACTCCCCTCCAGCCGTCGGGTAATCAAGTGGGCGTTCCATGCTAGCCAAGACAGACTAATCGAAAAAGAAGAAGAAATAACAAGATGCATACCCGACATGACATGCGTTAAGCGTAGATATCTCTCGGGAGTGGTAGTAGCTGAGTACAGGAAAAAGACCAGGCCTTTTCTGTAGACCAGACGCCCTCATCTGCGGCCTATCATGACGCACTGTTTCGCATCAAAGGCCCCTCTCAGCTCCAGGCAAGAGATGCGCGCTGCATTACAGATCAATCAGCGACCCCTCGGCAGGCTTTCCCGTCTGTTTTAGCATCGTCTCGACGTCATTGGCCGGCTTTACTGGTGGTTGGGCAGGTTGCACAGGTGGTTGAACGGGCGTCTGAGTCGGTAGTTGAGCGAGCGCGTCGTTGCCGCCAAAGTCAATCAGGTCATTTCCAGCCGAGGGTTGAGCGCCGGGTTGCGCCGGAGGCTGAGTGACGGGCTGGGTAGCGCTCGGGGGCGGCGCTGCGTCGTTGGAAGGAATAGCTGCTGTCTCTCCGACTTTTTGCCCAGGCAGGACGGGGTATATGGCGAGAACCTGTTGCGTCTGCTCTTCGGGAGAGGCCGAACCATCACTATGATGCCAGTCAGTATGGAGTATATGGCGTATGTAGCTTCACGACAGGAAACGTACATGTGGGCGTCAATGATCCATTCCAGGCCCTCCTCGCCCTGCTCCGCGTCTTCGGCAGAGGGCTTGACGGCGCGGAACAATTGCGGGCGCCATTCGTTGTTTTCTTGAACGCGAGCAGCAGCCTCCTCGCGCTGGCGATCCTCAATCTTGGTCTTTTCGTCCGTGGCTAGCTCGTGATTGCGCTCCTTGACAGCCCTGGCCGTGGCCTCCCATAGTCTTTGGGATTCGCGTTCTTCTTGCTCGGGAATAGGTCGGGCTTGGGGGTCGCTGGGTTTGGCGTGTGTGGCGTCAAAGAACATTTCGCGTTGGCCAGTCTATTGTCAAATCAGTCACATGTCTGCAAGGTCTTCAGGAGTATCGGAAACGTACGGCGACATTCTTGAGAAACATTTCCTCATGCCACATGCCGGAGATTTCGTAAAGCACCTCGCCTGTGCTCTCGCGCTTGATTACGCCTCCAACGGCGTTGTAGGTGCCGCTGACCCAGCCCTTGGTCTTGAAGTCGAGATCTGCCGTCAGATCGAGTTCAGGGCAGCGAACAAAGCTGTGGTCTCCGAGCTCGTACTTCATTTTGCCAAAGAGGATGCCGCGGGCATACATGTTGGGCTGCGTCACAATGCTGCGGCCGCTGTTAGTGCTGAACGTCTCGCGCATAATGGACGCGGGGTAACCGACTATCTCTCGCCCTTGGTCTTGTCCTTGCCTCTGTTGAGCAGGCTCAAAAAGGCAACACCTTCCATCATGCTGGCGGCCGAGTTGCCGAGAAACTTGCTGCGAGGCTTGAGGGTGCCGTCAATGCGGATGTGGTGCTCGGGCGCCATGTAAAAGTAGCTCGACTTGGGCGGGTGGTGCGAGGTCTGCTCGGAGATGTAGTAGGCTTTTTTGTTGTCGGGCAGGTCCCAGTAGCAGGAGAATATTTCGCCGAGGATAGGATTGAGAGGCTTCTTGACGCCTCTGGGGGCATGTTAGCGCGGTAGTCGTGTGTAGATTCATAAGAGCAACGCACGGAGGTCGAATGTGCCAACCGCTGAGGTAAAACTTGACGACGGAAACGAAGCGCTCGACGTCATCGTCTATGGTGGGGATGTGCAGGAGCATTTCCGGGTGGCACATGAAGCTGCGAGGAGCGTGTTAGCGGGTGAGATATCGTAATCGGGTTCATTGCGGGCTACCAACTTTGTTATTCTCTCTAGCATACTGCGCGGCTCGAGAATAAAAGTCGGAAGGACGACGCGGCTCAAGTCGGCACCAGGGCGCAGCTGAGAGATGATGTGCGACAGGACTGCGGGGGAGAACGAGTTAACCAGAGGTGTGGGCGGTCACGACAGCGCAGGATCAAGCGCAAAGGCATATGATCCTGGTGTCGTCTCAAACGTACCATTGCCCTGATCGGGCTCCATGATTTGAGTGTCATCGTCGGGATCAGATCTGTGGCCGTCGTCTGCGGAGGCTCGGCTGCCCGCTTCAGTAGAGCCAAACCAGCCTGTTAGCATGATGTGCGGATGCGCGCGCCCGGGTCTATCGAATTGGTTCGGAGAATAAAAGGGACCCCGCTGAAATGCGGCAGAAAAGGCAGTAAAATGCAGGACAGGAAATATATAAAGTAAAAGGGAGGGAGGGGATTGGAAGAGTGCAATGTGGGACTTGTCCGAGCTTTATTTCCAGAGAGGCTCAGCCAGCAACGATGCCGAGGGAGAGGAAGCTTCGAAAGGGGGGGGGGATGTCGCGGGGCATCAAAGGATCATGCGTCTTTTGTATAAATGATGCAGGACGGGAAAAGAAAGAAGAATAGACCAAAACGGGCGTTGAATCGTGACGAGGAGCAGCTGACTTTTGGGGGACGGGGTTTGGATGGGATGGAGGGGCTCTTTTTCGCGGAGCCAAAAGGTGGGAGAAAGCCAGGCAGCGGCGCCGGAGTTGACTAGCACTGAGCCAAGGCAGCTACCTAGCATCCGAGGTACCTAGTCAAGGGGGAAAAAACTCGACTTACCCCGTTTACGGCTGCCAGAATGCACAAGTCCCATCAAAGTCATTGTGAAGGGTATTCTGGGGGGTGGCCGGTAAAGTCAAGAGAAGGAGGAAGAAGAAGAAGAGAGTTTGCGTTGCGTCGTAGAGCTGTCGTCTGTCGGGCGTCTAGGACTCTTTTTGCCTTTTTGGAGGGGCTCACGGGCGAGGGGCGGGGAACCTTGCAGAGCTGGAGGCGAGTTGGAGTGCGCTGAAGGGAGCGGGAGCCTTGTTAAAAGCTTGAAACAAGGACGGCAAAGGGCCAAGGTACAGCGGCCGATCCGTTGCTATGCGCGCTACCTGTTGTGTGGCCGATTTGTTGTAGGGGCGTCGAACCGCTAAATAGAAGGAAATAGAGCTGCTTTTACCCCGCCTGATTGAAGGTCTTGCTGGGGCGCGCCGGCAGACACAGAACAGGGCTTGTGCTAGTGATGCAGCTTGCGCAGCGCCTAATGATGCCGTCGTGACGGGGCTGAACTGCAGAGAGAAGGGAAAAAATGTCGCAAAAAGCTGGATAGAAAGAATCAGTGCCAGTTTTCTTGTCTGCATATGTCCCTTTTTTTTTTCTCTTCTCCTGTCAAGACTGATCTCTCGCTCGCTCGCTATTCGATGCTTGTCGCTTGCTGCTCGCTGCTAGCTCTGCCTGGTTGTTCCAGCTCCGGAGCTCCCCAATGATGTTTCTTCTGGCCGTCGTATCCTTCTCGTCGCTTTCTGTAGGGCCGCGTGGCTTGTCTGCTGTATCAGATGGGAGCAGGGCTGGCAAGACCAGGAAGATGCTGAGAGGGAAATTCTACCACATTGGCTTTGACAGCAGAACTCATGGCCCTGTTTCGATCCGTTTTTTAAACACAACCAGGACTGGGCCGGCAACGAGCCTGCTGGCCACCGGAGCTAAATAAACGGTACGTCGACTGTCGTCATCGGCAGCTTCAGTACTTAAGTGACCTAGGTGTTGCTGGATCTGACGACCTACCTACGCCAGACGAAAGGGCATACACGCGCTTTCTGCGCTTTTTATCAAACACGTTCCGCAATCTGCACATGTTGGTAAAAACAAGCATTCACTAGCCCAGTTCGCCCATCTTTACTGTCACCTAGGTACCCAACACCCTGCTTGCGTCCTGCAGCCGTCTGCAGGTCTCTTTAATTTGGCATGTGTACCCGACACCAGCAAGCAACAGTACTGTATTTTAGCTACAGGTACTGCTGGAAGTCATCCTGATGAATACCTGAAAAAGGTAGAGCATATAACGTCTCCGAAAACACCGTCTCCGTCAGACATGCCACATTCTCTCCATAGTAGCCCGTCTCCCGCACATATTCACTCCGCTCTTCTCCTCTCCAGACAAGCCTCTTCGAAGACATCAAAACTCCGCCGTTCCATCCCCGGCCAGTCCCGCCAGGCACATGCACGCCACCCCGTCTCTGGTTGGGCCGCCTCCTCCACTACTTATGCTCACACTGCTCACTCTGCTCACTCGGCCATCGGACCATCTTGCAGCCAGCTTCCGCTTACTAGTAGCTTCGCGACGGCCTTGGCCACAACTGCACTGTATGCAATGAATAGCCCATTGTTGTTAGCCGCATCGCACTTCCATCTCAGGTTCTCACGCCGCATTGCGCATTGTCATGTTGTATTCTTTCTTTCAAACATGTATGCCCATTCTACACATGCTGTCCCATCATCCGTCTGCTATGCATTTTGTATAACATCCAGCAAGTGCTAATATATCAAGAAAAACATCACGTTGCAATATTGCATTCGCTTGCTATCCTCCATGACCATGACCATGTCTCTATCCCTGCTACCGCCACCTGCCTAGTCTCCCTCCCTTTACTTGAGTCGGGATATCGACAGTCGTCCCGTGCCTTTGACCGCTGCTGGCAGGCACAGGCACAAACGGTCGCGATCTGCAGCCCGTGTTAGTTTTCTTGCTTCATCGTATCCAGGCTCCTCTAGTCACTCACCTAGCTCTTTTTCAAACACAATCGAAATGTCGTCGTGCTCTCCCGGCAGGTCCGGAATATCCAGACACAAAAATGCCATGTGGTCAACATCGCCATCCTTGTCATCCGGCACCCGCGGAAGAGGGAATTTGGCATCCACAAACTTGATCCCCGCCTTGCCGCTCCGCTGAAACGACTCATATACATCCGTACCCTTGAGGACAAAGTTCATGCAGTGCCCGTGCTGCCAGTTTTCGAAAAACGCCAACAGCTGCACCTTCTTGTCTTCTTGTCGCACTACCTGGATTCGCGTCAGGCCTGCCTCCCACTTCTTATGGATAGGCACAACCATTCTGCGCCGGGCAATCGCAAACGTTGTTGCCATGGCGTCAAAAATCACCTCATACCCTGTCACGGCGAATTGGAACTCGTGCAGGTCCCTGAGGCTATTAAACTCCATTGTCCGTATCGTTGGCTTCTGTCGTATCCTCTGCAGCCCACGACTCATCTCTGCGCCGAGCTCCTTTGGAACTTGCGCCTCCGAAATGGACACTGTCATGTCCTGTTGCGGTTGCCGGAGCATGCGAAAGACCAAATTGCTCGACACGTCCAGCCGGAGACGCATCTCACCAGGTGCCACGTTGATTCGATCCGTCACCATGCCGTTCTGATACTCCAGCACCACCTTGAGCTTGTCTGACAGGACCGACGCTGGTTGCTCGCCGTTCGGGCCAAACTCGTCGTTGATAATCTGCGCCGCTTTCCACGGCATGCGTCCAAACGGCAGTATCCCCGTCATGTCGCGCATCGTCTCTGTTATTTGCAGGCTGCGTAGTGGTACGTTGGCAAAGATACGTTCATCCGCTTCTAAAGCTGTTCCTGTGATGAGGGAATGAAATCGCACCCGTTCCTTCTCGTCACTAAAAGTGAGCACCATGCGGCCCCTTTGTCGGCTTCCTTCAAATTTGATAGACAAAGCCGGCGCCTCGCCATCGCGGAAGAAGCCAAACTGCACAGGGAGCAGTGTCGGATAATTGTGCTGCACTCCGCTCAATGTTCTCGTTCGTGGGCCCGTCACAGCCGCGACGCGGAAGCCCGTGTGCCAAATTCTCTGTCCTGCCGGGCCATTCTCTTTAAACACTCTTTCAAACAGCGCTACTTCGCATTGTGCCACCGGATCCTTGGGGAATACGCGTGACTGCGGGTCAGAATCAATGTACTGAAACGAAGGCAGCGTATTTCTGAAAATCACCGTTTCGTCCGGTCGCGGTTTCAACGTCGATCGGACCCGGGCTCCAAAGTCGTACATATTCCACAGCATGCGGTAGTCTTTCTGCGACAGCTGCACAGCAAGCAGAAACCCACGCGGCAGGCGCAGTTCCAGAGTGCACGTGTCGTTGCGCCAACGCACATCCTCCCACACAGGACCTGCGCCCTTGTTATCTTGGATAGCGAGCTGAACGACACCATTCTGGCTAGCAACAATGAAAACAAGCCCCGTCTCGGCCTGCGGTCGCAGCATGGACAAGAAACAAGGAAAGTAGAATCGCTGAGCTTCTCTTCCCTGCTCCATCAAGAAGCAATCAGCAGCAACTCGACCGTAGCTGAAAAAGTCTGGCGTATCGCTAAGTGGCAAGGCATTCAGGATCTGCAAATTTGCTGTTGGCTTTTGAATGGCGGAAATGCCTGAGCCCCAGTCACCAGATAGCAGCGCAATCATGTCTTGGCTCATGGCTGGATATTCCAACCAAATGGCCTTGTCTATTGTTGCCGGTAAGAACGGTTCCTCGGGCGGCAGTAGGCCGTTTCTCTTCATGGACATGGCCAGCTTTTTTAGCGACGACATGAGCTGCTCTGTGGCGGCCAGGATCTCGGGGTCGGGCGGCAGGCGACGGGTATGTGACGTTTCGGGGATGGCGTGCTGGCAAAGCCAATACGACTTGGCCAAGTTGGAATATGCCTGCTGCTTGTCCAGCTCATTTTGCATCTGCGCTTGGGGTGTGACTGGTGTGGTGGGCTGGTTCTCTCTGATGGCCTGCTCGAGTCCCAAACGGCCTTTAAGGAACCACCAGAGCCCGGCGCGACCCAGATCCCTGAGCTCGCAGCTTTGAAGCGGTACAATAGTTTCAGCATGGAGACGGAATAACTCATGCAGATGCGTCGTTCGGAAAACGAAAACGTCGAGTGCTTCCGCACCTTCGCCGCCCATTGTGTCGTTGAGTCTTACAGAAGCCATTCTCGCCGCCATAGGTATGGGACTCTCGTTCTGCTGGGCAAAGCCCGACTGCGCCCCTGCTGGATTGGGAGATGGCAGCGACGGCGGATAGGTGCTTGATGCCAGCGATGTGAGTGATGCCGCTGGGCTGTAGTCAAGGGGCCTTTTTGGTGCGTAGTTTTGGGGTGACTCGCCTATTGACGCAGGCGGCGCAGTAGCGGGCGAATTTGTGTCCTCCCAACTGCCATCGTAGGCAACACTAGAGTTGCGCGCAGCTTTCGCAAACGCCTGTCCCTCAGCTTTACGCATTTCTGCCTGCTGAACTTCAATGAAGGATCTCCGGTTGTCGTCGCGGGTCGGGCCTGCTAAGAGCTCGCTCGTTGCAGGCTTACCAGGGAGGTCCAGCCTGGCCTGTGTCGCAGGTGGAGGAGGCGAGTATCGCCACTTGGCAGGATTATCGAGATCACCGTTGCTCTCGTTCGCCAGCTCTGGAGAGACAATGGGGGAGTAGCCGGTCTGTGTTCGAGCTAGACGTTTCGGTATGAAGACATCGGCGGTGGGCGGGACGGGCACGCGGTGGGAAGGTGCCGCGGCAGGATGGTGAGGGGGAGGCTGAGGGGAGCGTGCCAATTTGGCACGAGATATTTCGACAGTTGGTATTTCGCATTCATCCCCACCTTCGCCGATGACCTCTGGCCGCGCATCGGAGAAGTGTATCAAAAGACCCTTTTTGTTCGGACGCGGACTTCGAGGGGCCTTGGAGGCAGAGAGATCGAGATGACCGGGGGCAATGGGGCGGTTTAGCTGAGCCTGCTGGTTGACGGCAACAGCCTGAGGGTATCGCGATATCGTCGTGTCGAGCTTTGGAAGAGTGGTTGGCGGGGGTGGCGGGGGAGGATGCGTCACCTGCAGGTTGTCGGAGCTGTGAAGAAAGGCGTCGAGGTTGCTGGCATTGTTGGCGCTGCTGGTATCAGAGGACTTGCGCTCTTTGCTGCCAAATAGCTTGCCAATGAGCCGGCCTCGTTTGGAGGGCGCCTCATGTTCCATAGCTCGCGGTGCAACGATGGCACGAATTCATGAGCCCGGCGCTTGGAGGGAGGGGAGAGCGCCGTGCAGCCTCTCCAGTTGCCGCGGCCACGCAAAGGCAGATGGCGTAGAGCGAGTATGGCCGCCGGGGGTAGGAGCGACCGGCTGGTCTAGTGCACGTAGATGGAGCAGCCAGTCGTGTAGGTGCGGTCGATTAATGGTGCTGCTTCAACGAAGTGGCCGTTAGGAAACAGTGCGATGCGATGCGGCCAGACAGTGGTGTTGTGCAACCACCTCAGCAGCGATAGCCTACAGTGGGTGCAGGTACCTGGGCGGCCTGGAGTGGTTGTGTGGTAGGCTGAAGTCACTCGCTGCCTGAGCTTGGAAAGGTGCCAACCAACGTTGCAGTACGCCTGCAGGAACCTTTATAAGAGGGGTACAGGTCCTTATTAGTACCCCAGGGAAATGCCCTGGACGGCTGAGGTCCGGTGGCTTATCTTGATGAGCTCTGCGACTGCGTACCTGGGCGCTTCAAGACTATCAAGAGTATTGCAGCAGTGACAAGATGGTTTGAAGAAAGGAAACGAGGACGGGAAGGAGGAAATGGAGAATGACACGACAAGGCCAGCGCGGCGCCAGCCTGGTTTGATCAACAAGGGAGCCCGCCCGGCGCCCACCAGCAAGTGGTAGGCAAGCTAAGGTACCTCTTCCTTAGTACCTAGGTAGGTAGGTACCTACACACTGTACCTGCCATAGTCCAGCACCCAGCAGCCTGGAGGCTAGGTGGCATACATGAGACGACTTGAGCCGGGCCCAAACCAGAGTAGCAGGTACTACTGATAACGTGCAGCAGGGGTTAACTACAAGGCCAAGGCCAGTCAGTCATTTCCAGCCAGGATCGAGAAAGATGAGCAAAGGGCAGCAGGAAACAAGGCGTTTGTCCCACTAAATACGGAGCACCAAGCCTCGTTGCTCTGAAATCTCCTGCAGTGAGCCCAACCACCAATCCAGCCAGTGTGTTGTTTGCATGACGTCGAGCAAGTTCTGAGGGACCCTCCAACGTCGGTCAAATCTCTAGTGGGCTACAAATGTAAAATTAGCCTCTTGCTGGTCAAGCTTTGGGGGCGAAGCCAAAGCTTACGGGTTGAGTATATACAATACTGCAGACAGGCCTAATATAGCACCACAAGATTCTATTATAGGTACAAGCTAGAGCTCACGTATGCGGAAACATTTCTCGATGGAAAAAATACACGAGGCAACAAACACGCGATGCAAAACACGGTATTCAGTTCACAGCTGCCTACTCTGATCCATCTTGTTACGGCCCCTGAGACACGCCCTCCTCTGCCTCTGCAGCATGACGCAACAGCCACTGGTTGTACAGTTGCCTTTGGCGATTCGGCCGCTAAACTACAGCACCAACCCGCTGAGGGCTGTGGAGCATCCCAGGTACCCTTGGCAGATCGTCAATTCAACAATACCAATAGGTTCGTCTGGCATTTGAAAGCAGCCCTTGCTACCATGATTTGTTTGTTACATTGCTCGATGGGACGGCCATGGCTATTGGCGGCCGCCCAGCAACCGCTACCATCTCGATTCATTGCTAGCACCCTCATTCAGAAGCAACTACAATCTGGCCACCATTGTCCTCTGCCATCCATTGTCAACACTAGTGCCTCCTGCGTATTGCGGGCTCGACGGCCTGTCAAGCGACCCGAGCTGCTATTTCTGGCGCGGCCCCGCGCTCACAATCTCGCTACTACAGGGGCGCAGACCATGAATGCTGTTGGGCGGCTACGATACGAGCATGCCAGCGACTTTTGGCGTACCTGGCAAGTCAATGTTGGCGCTAACAGAGCGGCAAGCCTTACGATGAACCCTCTCTATTTATAACCTCGTGTGGTTTTCTGTGCACTTCTTCAAGTAACGGAAACCGGCAGCTCTGTAGCATTCGTTTCACGTGTAGCTCCCTTGCGCTGAAGCCGACCAACGGCCCGGGCCCTCGGTATGCCTCTTTCGGTAATACAGCAGTGAAGCAGCCTACCCTACACTAAAATTGGGATCAGTCCTTGAGCGCATAGTTGGCTCTTGGGGGGGGGACTATCTATTGCAGTTGATAATATGCATGGGCAAATTGAGTACTTTCATGCAGCCATGGTTCATGGGCTGTGAGCGACAGGTCAAGCTCTAATTAATGCTGGAACGCTGCTGGCGCCAGCTTGTACACACTGGAAGACCTGTCAAGCAGCGTACGAGCCCGAGAGGTATGTATGCATGCAAAGATGAGGACAACTTAACATGGTCGGGATGTTGAACCACCTAACTCACATTCTTTTGGAAATCATCTCGAACATGTTCCACGTAGCTTATTCATTTTTTACCACGTTCTCATCCAAGCATTACCTAGTATTGACAGCCGTCCAACTCCATGCTGTGTCAACCACGATTAGATAATGCGCCTCCAAAAATTATTCTACACCCACTTCAGCCTTGCCACTCGTAGACACTGCTTACAACCAACCCTCGCAACCTACCCCGGGAGGCATGTGGCTGCGGAGAATCATGACAGAAGCAGTGAAAAAGGTTCCCATTCCCACAAAGGGCGTCGACTACCGCGGCAAAGTTGTCCTCGCCCCCATGGTGCGTTCAGGAGAGCTGCCGTCGCGACTGCTGGCACTCAAGTACGGCGCCGATCTAGTCTGGGGTAAGTGACGACAGCATGGCCATCTGCCTTCTTCCAACGACAGATTCCTAATGAAAACCCGCCCTCGCCGGATCTGCAGGCCCCGAGACCATCGACCGCGCCATCATCGGCACCACGCGCACAGTCAACGAGCAGACGGGCTGCATCGAGTGGTGCCGCATACAGTCGCACGGCCTCAAGGAACCCCCGCCCGATGCGAAGACGAGCGTCATCTACGCCATGGATCCCGTCAATGAGGACAAGAAGCTCGTCTTCCAAATGGGCACGGCCGACCCGGACCGCGCCGTGCAGGCGGCTCGACTCATCGCGGGCGACGTCGCCGGCATCGACGTCAACGCCGGCTGCCCCAAGCCCTTTAGCACGAGCGGCGGCATGGGCGCGGCGCTCCTGCGCACGCCGGACAAGCTCGTCGCGATCCTCGAGGCCCTCGTGCAAAACATCACTCCCGAATACGACATTGGCATCAGCGTCAAGATCCGCATCCTCGAAACGGCCGCCGAGACGGAAGCGCTCGTCCGCCGGCTCGTCGCCACGGGCATCACCGGTCTCACGGTACACTGCCGCACCACGCCGATGCGTCCGCGCGAGCGCGCCATCCGCGGCCAGCTGCGCATGGTTGCCGACGTCTGCCACGAGGCGGGCATCGCGTGCCTCATGAACGGCGACGTCGAGTCCAGGGACGAGGGCCTGCGCCTGGCGGCCGAGTTTGGTGCCGACGGCGCCATGATTGCCACCGCGGCCGAGACGAACCCCAGCTGCTTCCGCGCCGCGGCCGACGGCGGCCTGCTGCCCTGGCGCGAGGTGGTGGGCGCGTACGTGGCGACGGCCATGGCCGTCCACAACAAGTTTGGCAACACAAAGTACCTGCTCGCGCAGATGGTGCCCGGCAGGGAGGCCGCGCACAAGGCCGTCACGGCCGCGCGCTCCTACGCCGACGTCTGCGAGGGCCTGGCCCTGCCGCACCTGATGGACCGCGCCCGCGTGCTCGACGAGCTGCGCGGCCTCGGCCAGCCATCGGCCAAGCAGAAGCAGCAGGCGGCGCGCAAGGCCGCGCAGTCACGAAATGCGAGTGCGCTGGCCGCCGGCGGGCAGATGGGCCACGCACGCGCCCTGTCCAAGAATAAAAAGGCGCTGTCCGACCGGCAGCCGCCGGCCGCCCCGGCGGCGGACCCGGACAATGCACCCGTAGCCTCTGTCGCGTAGAATGAGAGGAAAGAAGCTAGAAGTGGCGTCGAGCTTATAAAGCTTGGTCGCTCTCGTTTTTGCGGAGAGGGTTTTTGAATTTACAAATGAGCGAAAGAATATATTTGCATGTCACGGAGTTTACAGGATAGATCAAAAGAACGGACAAGGAGTACGATGGGGTCGTGGCTTGATATACGGGACCGTTGCCAGTACAAACCATGGTGGCTCGAACATGTCGGAATCGAGAGAGCTAGAAGCATAGTTGCTCAGGCCTTTGAAGGCGGTTGCAATGTCACAATTCATCACAAGATGACCACACCGGCAAAGCGTAGAAAGTATTATTCTTTCAAGTCTTTGAACAAAGAAAATATGAAAGCTTGCTACATCATCTATGAAACTGTGTGATGGTACACTCATCTGCCAATCAATTTTTTGGCATCCCCTTTTATCCGATATAATGCTGTCTCGCTTTTTAACATGTAGCCATGCCGTGGCTTCTCTCTCTCTCTCTCTCTCTCTCTCTCTCTCTCTCTCTCTCTCTCTCTATTTACCCTGCTTGACCCAGCCCTCGACAATCTCCCGGGCGTCCGTTACCTTTTCGTCGACGAGGCGGACGCCGAGCCGGGCGTGGACGCGGGCAAAGCTGGCGCCCCTCTCGAGGCCCTCGCGGACGCGGAGGTGGGCGTCGCGGACGGCGGGCACGCGCTCCTCGTACCGCCACGCGAGGTCGCCGACGTTGCGCATGGTGACGGGCAGGACGGCCCAGCCGGCGCCGACGCCAAAGGCGAGGGGCGCGGCGGCGCGCAGCAGCACGTTGCGGTTGCGGGCGACGATGCTGCCGGCCATGGCGGCGACGAGCACGTAGACGGCGCCGGGCATGAGCCGCTCGCCCGAGCCGCGCGCGGGCGCCAGCGAGGCCAGCGTCGCGGTGAAGGACTGTTCGAGGTCAAAGGCGCGGTCCATGGTCGCGTTGACGGCGTCCTCGGCGGCCACGGCGGACCGGTACAGCGCCAGGCGCGCCTTGCCAATCTGCACGGCCAGCTGGTCCGTGGGCGTGGGCCCGCGAGGCGGCCGCTGGACTGCTACCAGGGCGCCGTCGTCAGTGTCGCTGGCGGGAGCTGCTTTGTCGTTGCGGCTGCTGGTTTCTCGCCTAGTCTCGGTGGCATGCGGCGCGGATCTCGGGGCGGGCTCGAGGTCGTCGTAGATGGGTTTCCTCTGCGGCGAGTCTTTGTTAGCCTACGGCACGGCGCATTTGCTCTCCCGCTCAACAGAGACGCCCGTCAACAGGCAAAGTCGAATGCGAAGCTTTGTCTTTTTCGACATGTTCGTACCTTGTCTACGGCGGGTGCCTCTGCCAGAACTGTGGCTGGCATAAAGGCCACACCACCCAGGGCAGCAGCCGCCAGAGCGCGCTGTGAACGAAGAATTAGCTCAATGGACGTGTAATAGCCAGCTAGGTCCGAATTGATTCCAATTACCTTTTGCAAGAGTACTCGAGCAGCCATTGTTGGTTGTGGATACTGGAAATCGTGACCTTGACTAAATCAACGAGGCGTCACTTCTGGGCAAAGTCGTCGGCGCGAGCACATTGTCCGCTTTCCGGTGTCACCCGCCTTGGAAGGGGAAGTCCAGTCCAGCAGCCAAGCTTGCTCAAGCCTCGGAAGGGGGAGCTTTAGATAGTCCGGGTTCTGAATGTGGCTGGTGTGAAAGCGGTGGCGCAGGCGCTTGTCGATTTGAGGCTGGTGTCCGTCGAGCCGAAAATCACGGCCGCCGTTTGCTGGCTAATAACTACTAACGTTACGTAGTCGAACGGACCCGGACGGACGGACCCTCGTGCGAAGCTAGTCCAATCCATGCTTTGCGCCTTGACTGCATCCGAGACACGTTAGGGAACAGTTCACGGACGTCGACGGTGCGCTCAGCCCACGCTGGATTACGATTCAGGTGTCTACTTGATTCGTTGCGCCAGTCTCCTCTGTTTACCGTATTTTTCGAGGTCATTTGCGGACTTTCATCAGTTGTTTTTTATTGTTTGTTTTCCCTGTCCTGCCAGGCTCACCGTTCGCTCATCCGAACTTGGGCCTCTGGATCCTCTCTACACCTCGCGCATTGACTTAGACGGACAAGGACGATGGGGATATCCTCGCGTGGCAGCCCTTGATCTGCAACAGGACCAGGGTCTGCGACAATGTAACGATGCAGAACTCCTGCCCGAGAGGCCAAGAGCTGTCATGTGCTTCTCTTTTTTTCGAGTCTTCCTCTCCCTGGCTTTGACCAGTAACTCATCCAATGCCTCAGTATACGGACGCATCGCACTTCTTGGCCGTCATATCTGCGCGCAGGCGGTTCGGCCAAAGTCGTGCTGGACAGGGCCGGCCGGCTCCGTCGGGCATTGAACTCTGTTTTTCTTTTCACGTGCGAATAATATCTCCGCTGAGGCCAAGCAAAATACACGACGCTATAGTCTGCAGTTTTTTTTCGTCCTGCCGTTTCTTGGTGGGCTCGTCTCACCTGTCCTGTAGATGCGCCTGAAACGACTCCACGCTCCGCGCTCCACGTCGGGAAACAATTGCCTATTGTGGTACCATGGTTTCTATTTTCTGCTCACCATGTGGAGGTGGAACATAATGCCAAGAGGCCGTGGTTTTCATGCGAGGTTGGTGAAGATGCGCTACAGCCGAACCTTGCGTCGCCATGTCCGTGTCCAGCACCTAGTCGAGGAGAGGCCTGTGTTATAACTGTACGGCGGGCCCCGGGTGCTGGCCCGGAGGCAAATCAGTAGAAAATATGACAGTGTCAATCCAAAGACGGTAGGAGGCTCTTCATCTTTTTTTCAGACATTCTTTTATTCGTTGTTGTGGCCTGGGTGTCGTCAACCGCATCGCCCTCGACGGAGACGCCTGCTAGCAACCATGGGGCCCGCCGGCTTCTTGCTCGCATTCCTGGCCGGTCTGGTGGCGGGCCAGGAGGGTCTCTCCAACGGAAAGACAAAGAACGGCCTCATTGGATACGGCATTCGACTGTACGAGCCAGCATGTGCGCACGCGTGCTGGGACACGATCGCTTACATGACCAACTGCACCGCCGACATGTCGATATCACGATTTCTTAACCCAGAATTCGCCGGACCCCAAAGAAACAGCAGCAAGAAGGAGGACGGGATCGAACAGGCGCCCTACTGCAATGCGCAATATGAACCATATCTGCAGACGCTGGCATGGTGCATCCACCAAGAATGTCACGACGAGTCGGAGCTCGACCTGGAGCGATTTTGGTGGAACGAGGGTCCCGGAAAGGACAATGGCTCGATTGAGACCTATTCACAATTATGGGCGCGGGTCAAAGATACCCAGAAGCGCCCGATAGACGAGCACGCCACCCTCAACTACACCGCGACGGTGCCTCATGAGCAGTGGAAGCCCAGCTACGACAACATTGTGACTCTGGTGAGAATAGAGATTACACACGAACGATACGCCCTGATTCTGTTTCTTTCCTGCGCCTTGATACCCATTGGCTTGTCCTTGCTTCGCTTCCTTCCGTGGCCAGCGGCGTTTGTGTCCCGCTTCCACGCATACATCATCGACCCTCCATTAATAGGCTACCGACAAAATGAGCTCATCGGCCAAGTCTTTATGATGCCCACCCGAGGGCAGGCAATCTTCATCACCTACATCTGGCTCATCAACATTGTCCTCGCGGGGACTGGGTATTGGTTCCTCCCGGGCAGCTACTGGTTCAAAAACGACACGCACCAGACGCTGACCCATGTCGCCAACCGTTTCGGCATGCTGTCGTTTGCCAACATCCCGCTGCTCATCCTCTTTGCGGGCCGCAACAACGTCCTCTTGTGGCTCACCAACTGGCCACGCACCACCTTCTTGATGATGCACCGGTGGATCGCCATCATCTGCACGCTCGAAGCCGTGGCGCACACATTTATGTTCTTCTACGCCTACTCGGTCAACTGGTACGCCATGAGCATGAGCATGCTCGTCACTAAAGGATACTGGCTCTGGGGCGCCGCGGGCACCATCGGTCTGGTGGTTCTCGTCGTCACTGCGGTGCAGCCGCTGCGTCGGCGGGCCTATGAGATCTTTGTCTTTATCCACATTGTCGTTTCCGTCATTGTCCTGGCGGCATGCTATCAACATGTCGTCTTACGCTACGGTCGCCAGCGCGGATTCGAGACGTGGGTGTACGTGGCCCTTGCCATCTGGGGCTTCGACAGAGGGCTCCGCCTCGTGCGCGCCCTCAGGAGAGGCGTCAAGAAGGCCTACATCAGCCCCGTCGACGCCGACTACATGCGCGTCGACATTCCTGGCGTCAGCGCGCGCGGCCACGTCTACCTGCACTTCCCCACGATGAGCAAGTGGCGGATCTGGGAGAGCCACCCGTTTTCCGTCGCCGGAAGCAGCTGCCACAACACCAACAAGTACGGGTACACCCTGGACCTGGACAAGGCGAACGCGACGCCGATTGGCTATGCGGTATCGACGCCGACGCACATGGCCGCGTCGTGGGACAAGCACATGGTTGCGTCGTGGGACAGCCCGCCCGTGGTGCCGCGCAAGACGGGCGTGACGCTGTTCATCAAGAAGCAAAAGGGCCTCACGGCTCAGCTGGGCGCCCTCAACACGGGCAACGTCGGCATCCCGGTCCTGATGGAAGGGTCGTACAACGAGGAGGTGACGTTTATGCAGGAGAACCATCTGGAGCCGACGCCCGACTACCAGAACATCATCTGCTTTGCGGGCGGCGTCGGCATCACGGGCGTCCTGCCCTTCCTCGACAAGTTTGGCGGCCTGACCAGCCACGGCTCCAAGCGGCTGTTCTGGACGGTGCGCAGCATGCCGCTGGTGTATGCCGTCGAGGACATGCTCGGGGCGTACGCCGGCGCGCAGGGCTCGGAGCGGCGCTGGGGCGACATTGACGTCAGCATCTCGTTTGGGCGGTTCAGCATCCGCAGCGCGCTGCAGGAGCACCTGGACTCGGTGTCTGGAGGGTCCATCGTGGTGGTGTGCGGCCCGGCCAACATGGCGGACCAGGTGCGGATGCTGGTGACGACCATGGCGGCGAATCCGGAGCGCAAAAAGACACCGCTCAAGCTTGTTGTGGAGAGCTTTGCATGGTAAAACGACTGATCAAGTGAGCCTCTTTCTGCTGGTACAGTGGGCAACGTCTAGAATCGGAAAGTGGCGGGTGATGATCAACCATTGCATTTCTTGCATCAATCACATATTTCTTTTTTCCATACCCTCTCTCTCTGTTTTCTTTTTATTCATCTCCCCGCCGATGAGTCGGCTATTGCTACGCAGCGCGTCAGCATATCGCGGCTTGACCGTGGTCATTGCATAGCATGTTGTTACACTGTGGCATCTACAGAACACAGTATGATAATAAAACAATAGAATAACTTACATAATAGACTAATGTAATACATATACTTGATCTTCCGCGCCTGTATTGCATCGGCATCGGCATCCGTCCCTTGAGCCGTGGCAGTGCGGGGGAAGCTGGAACGTCTACGCCGTGTGCTCCGCGACCAGCCGACCGCGACATTACCGAGCATTACCATTTTGGGTATGCCGCAGGGGTTATGTCGGGTGGGGACGGCGGAGGCGGGCGGGCAGATGCGATGTTGACAATCCTGACAGCCCGTAATTGGTGAGTTGCAAGGCTGAGTGATTCCTCTGGATGTGGTGCGCTTTTGCCGGGCGTGTCAAGTAGACGTAAGCAGCAAAGTAGACCAAACTATTGCACTGCTACGTACGGATGCCGATGCTGTGGCGCTGACAGGTTCACCAGATGCAGTGCAAGGGAATGAGGCCATCAGCAGGCTTTCGCAGACGAACCCCGCTGTCGCTGTAGGGAGGAACACTTACAGGCCATGAGCCACTAAAACCGGGCCAAAGTGCGCTAATCGCTTGCCCAGCGACGCCGCTAGATCTTCCATCGCCCGCTGTATCATCGACCGGCTACTACATATAGGTAGCGCCTTTGCTGCCTGTATCGGAACTCTCCACAGCGCCACCGTCCACTGTATCGCCAGCTTGTCAGCGCTGGACCGAGCTCCTCTGCTGGCCCATTTCTCGCTCCCCGGGCCGCCAAGCTACCCTCTGACAAGCCATCCAAGGCCGAGTCGCATGGTTGCCGCAAGCATGTGCGAAATCTCCTCCTTATCCTGCCATCTCTATTGCCTCACTCCTCTTCACCACAACGCACGGCCTAGCCATCCATCTTCCGGCCCTTTTCATCTATTCTTCCCTCGTTTCCGCCGCATTGCAGACTCGTCGTTTTATTCAATGATAGGCAGTCGGTCCGCTGCCGCCCTCCCGCCGCCATGCTGTCGTCTGGCAGCCGTCTCTGGGTCTGCACGCGATGCGTCCGTCGTCGCGTGACCCGGCCGCCTCGGTTCCAGCAGCCGCGTCTGTGGCAGTCGACGACCGCTACCGCCGCGGCCGAGGCTCACGACCGGCCGCTCGTCAGCCACGGCGTCAGCGCCGAGCACGACGATGCCGTCCTGCGCGAGCTGTTTGATGCGCCCTCGAGCACCTTTGCCAGCTTCAGCCTCAAGCGCAGCCAGGGCCTCTTCAAGAACCGCTACCTCACCAGACCCGACGGCTTCCTCGTCTTTGCCCAAAAGAACCTCGACCGCGCCACCCGCATCGTCAAGCGCGTCCTCGCCGCCTCGAGCACCAACGACTACCGCGCCGTCGTCCGCGACCTCGACCGCCTCAGCGACCTGCTCTGCCGCGTCCTCGACCTCTCCGACTTTGTCCGCATGACCCATCCCGAGATCCGATTCCAGCAGGCCGCCACCGATGCCTGGTCGCTCGTCTACCAGTACATGAACCAGCTCAACACCATGACCGGCCTCAGCGACCAGCTCAACGAGGCCATGTCGCGGCCCGAAGTGACGGACCAGTGGACCGACGAGGAGAAGATTGTGGCGGATCTTCTCAAGCTCGATTTTATGAAATCAGCAGTCAGTCTACCAAAGAAGTCGCGTGACCGCTTTGTCGAGCTGTCCTCGCAGATCAGCGACGTGGGCTCTGCATTCGTCCAGACCATGGGACCTGAAAAGGCAAAGGTCACACTGCCGTCTCATCGCTTCTACGGCCTATACCCAGGTCTTGCTTCTACACTCAAGGTCCGCTCCCAAATTTCCATCCCCACGACTGGATCAGAAGCCGCAGCAGCGCTGCAGAGCGTATACGATGAAGGCACCCGCAAAGAACTCTATCTCAGCCAACGCACAGCGTCATCGAGAACCATTGGCTACCTGGAAAACATGCTCAGGCTGCGCGCTGAGCTGGCGGGGCTCGCAGGCTTCCAGAGCCATGGCCACATGTCGCTCAAGGACCGCATGATGGCCAAGTCGCCCTCGTCCGTCATGCAATTCCTGCTGGCGCTGCGGGAGCACAACGCACCCATGATCCAGCACGAGCTGAGCGAGCTGCAGGACCGCAAGCGCGAGCGATTGGCCATGCCCGACGCCGAGCTGCACCCATGGGACAGGGACTTTTACATGGAACGGATCCGCGCCGAGATGCGATCCAAGGTGCGGCACGAAGACCAGCTCACGGCCTTTTTTTCCGTCGGCACCGTCATGCAGGGGCTGTCCCGGCTGTTTGACCGCTTATACGGCATCCGTTTTGTGCCACGCGAGACCCTGCCCGGTGAGACGTGGCACCCCGATGTCAAGAGGCTTGACGTCATGTCCGACAGTGGCGAGCAGGTCGCCGTCTTGTACTGCGACCTGTTTTACCGGCCGCAAAAGTCACCCAACCCCGCCCACTTTACTGTGCGATGCTCCCGCGAGATCCTCCCGGATGAGATTGACGAGGCCGGCGCCGACCTCAACACGGCCGACATGCCGTACTTTGACTCGGCCGAGCAGGCCGCCAACGACGGCATGGAAACCTCGCGCAGCGACGGCCCGCTCAAGCAGCTGCCCACCATTGCGCTCGTCTGCGACTTTCCCAAGAATGATAATGCCCGCGAACCGGCCTTTCTCTCCTTCTACTCGGTCGAGACGCTCTTTCACGAAATGGGCCACGCCATCCACTCGATCCTGGCGCGCACCTCGTTTCAAAACGTGTCGGGCACGCGCTGCGCGACTGACTTTGCCGAGCTGCCGTCGACGCTGATGGAGCACTTTGCCGCCGACCCGACGGTGCTGTCGCTCTTTGCGCGGCACTGGAAGACGGACCGCCCGCTGCCCTACGACATGGTCGCCGAGCGCATCAAGGTGGCCAAGCGCTTCGAGGGCATCGACACGGAGCACCAGATCCTGCTCGCCATGGTCGACCAGGCCTACCACTCGCCCGAGGTCTCGGAGCCGTCGTTTGACTCGACGCACGTCTTCCACGACATCCACGCCCGTCTCGCCCACGGGCCGCTCGACCCGCCACGCACCCGCTGGCAGGGCTTCTTTGGCCACCTGCACAGCTACGGCAGCACCTACTACAGCTACCTCTTTGACCGCGTCCTCGCCGAGCGCGTCTGGCGCGTCGTCTTTCGCGGCGGCGACGCCGGCATGGCCGTCTCCCGCGCCAACGGCGAGCGCCTCAGGGAGAACCTGCTCCGCTGGGGTGGCGGCCGCGACCCCTGGACGTGCCTCGCCGACACCCTCCACGACGACAGGCTGGCGGCCGGCGACGAAAAGTCGATGGCGCTCGTGGGCAGCTGGGGCATCAAAGACTCCGCCAAGGTGAAATAGACTGCAGTACATTTCGAATGTGAGGCTAAAACTGACTTGGGTTCTTTCTTTTTTTTTTGCCGCATAAACTATAGGCAAAGCGTCGTGTACTTATATATAGAGATGCATTCTTATCTTTGGGCATCAAAATTAGGGCATCATTATTGGATATTTCATGGTTGCATCACGGCAGGGAACTCACGTACATGTCCAACAATGTACACTTTTTCCATCAAGAGACGACATGCTCGAAGCAACGCAATTGCATCAATAGCAGCACTCTACCACACGGCAGCAAAGCAGAGTGGTGTAGTGGTGCAGACTTGTTTCAAAGATAATCTCACTTCATTCAGAAATCATGAATACTTGAGACAAATACGATTTGTAGTATCAATGTTAAGAAAATCTCGCTCCTATGCAACCAGTGAATGCGCCGGCCAAATTTCCATAAAAAAACACGACTGAGAATAAATAGTGTTACATGACGGCCGTCGGGATCGGGCCCATTGTCACCCTCGACAGCGACAGGGTTCTCGGCTTCGACCCGCCATCCACCTCCTGCTCCGCGCCGGGGAACACGCCAAAGCCTGCCGACGGCGCCGCATGCGTCTCCTCGCTCGGCGTCGCGTATACCTGCGAGGCCGACTCGGTGTCGTCGTCGTCATCGTACTCGTGGTCCTTGACAGCGCCGGCGGCGTGCTGCGCCATACCCGGGTCGATGCCCGAGTCGTCGAGCGAGTAGCCCGGCTGCGGGTGCCAGACGTTGTAGCGCGCGCTGCTGCTGCCCATGGACTCGCTCTCGTCGGCGTCGTACTCAAACACGGACAGCGCGGGTGGTGCGGGGTGGTGCTTGTGAGGGTCGGATCGCCGCTGGTTGCCGAGGAGCATGTTGAGCTGCCGCGTGAGCTGCCGCACCTGCGCCTCGAGCAGGACGCGCGCAGAGCGCTCCGTCTCGAGGAGGCCGAGAATGGCCGTGTACTGCTCCTCGCTGAGGGACGAGCCGTGGCGCTGCGAGGGGGCATTCTGGCTGTTTTGGCCAAGCAGAGTATCCTCGGACGTCGGACGGGCGTCCTTGGGGAGCGACGGCTGCCGGGCAGTGGCCGTGTAGTCGCTGCAGCGGGGATTGCCGCCGCTTTGAAAGGGTGACCCAGTGAAGACTGCGTCGGAATGGCCCGTGGAAGGGCGCGTGGATGTTGGCGCCATGCCCACGAATGTTGGCGCCATGCCCATGGACAGGCTGTGGTGAGAATTCCTGGTCGTCGGGTACGAGTATGAATATTGAAAGCCCAGCCCGGCTGGCAGCGCCGCATCGCTGGGTTTCCAGCCCACGTTTCCGTGCGGATTCGCCTTGTATCGGAGCAAAGACATAGAGTCCTCCAGCACATGCAGCCTATTCTCAATGCCATTGACCCTCGAGTGGAGCGTGACCTCCTCCACCTGCTGTCTGTTGGAGGCTTCCTCTTCAGAGATGAGATTGCCAAACATGAATGGCCCTGGCGTTGTCGGCTCGGGAGCAGATGGGCGTGGCGGATTCGGCAGATCAAGATCAAAGGTGGCCAAAGCATCGTCTTCCGGGAATTCGGAAGACAGGGGCGAAAGCGCATCTTCGACGTAGCAGCTGTCTCGCAGGTCCCTCATCTCTTGGCTCCGTCGACGGTTCTCCTCCTGGTTGGCTTCAAAGAAGGACATGGCGGACATGCTTCTTGAACGACGCTTCAGCCCACCCACGTCACTGGTGATTGCACGCCCAATTTCTTCAGGGTCATCGCTCGCGACTGCTGAGCTGTGAAGATCCCTGTCATTGACACTTGCAGGCCGTGGGCAGAGGCCAGCCAGCTTCCCGTCACCGATATAACGAGCGCCCAAAGGATAGGGACTGGTGTTACCGCCAGTTTGCTTTTTTGTGTGAGTCTGATCAATGGCTATAGAGTTTCTCGCGCTTTGAATAGCAATCACGTCATCGAGGCCAACGGAATGGGAACGAAGAGCTCTGTCATATTCGGTTACTGGCAGAGAAGCCGTTCGGCTGGCGCCGGAGCCTCGTGGTTGATCGTCCTTTTCATTTTTACCCTATAATCTGGTTAAAATCAGGTCTCGCGGAAATAGTCCACAGCAAAGGCCGGCAAAGGTATAGTTACCACTTGTTGTGGAGGGGCACTAGAACGCTGGGTAGGCTCTGACGCAGTCGTGAGCTGACTAGGTGTCTTCTTTCGTCTACCGAAGAGACGGCCCAGTACATTGCGAATTGGTGACCTTTTTCGAGCCGGTTCATCTTTTGCCTGTGATTTGGAGAGACGTTTGCCAGCTTCGGGTGTAGCGCTGCGATCCGTGGTCTTCTCGATAGTCACCCTCTGCGCTCCAGACGCTACTTGAGATGGAGCAGCAGAATCATCGGCGGCCTTGGCGGTCTGGCTCTTGGCTATGCTGTTGCCACCAAGTCGTTGTGTCTCCTCGCGAGACTGCTGTTGCGGCATGGGCTCTGCATATTCCCCGTACGGTTCGGGAACAGGAATAGGTGCAGATATTTGGCCACGAATGGACTTGGCGCCGGGCTTGGCTCTCGCCATCGGCTTTGGTTTGGCAGCTGCAGAAGACGAGGAGGACTTCCAAGGCATGTTTACGTTGGGGCAGCAGGCAGAAATGCGTGCCGTGCTCTTATATTATATGCTGCTGGCAGTTGTCAGGTATCTTTTGTCGATGGCGCGCTTCGAGTTGACGGTGTGAATCTGTGTTGGAATGGTACGCGAGACAGGACTAGTTGTGAGACATATCGAGCTCCTACTTCCTTGTGGCAAGATGTCTGGAATCTTGCTCGATCAGGATGGTAGAAATACGTCGTTCTGAGCGCTGAGAGTTTGGGGAGCAATCAGCTATAGTAAAAAGGATGTCTTTGTAACGAGCGGCGCGGGGCTTGGTGACTGTAAAGCGAGTGGCGGCCAATAAACTGGCTGGGATGCAGGCAAAGAGCATCGAAGAGAGCCAAGGCTGTGTGGGCAGCGGCAGACGGGAGAGTGATATAGGAAGACAAAAATAACACAAGAGTAAAGTACATGCACTCCATGCGCCACGCATGGATTTCTTCAGACCACAAGGGACGGATAAGATGGACACCAGATGCTGGCTCGTGGAGAATCCTTGGATGCATGATACGCACCTGGGGGGCTTCACGAGAGGTGTCAAAGGTGAAACATGGCGGACGCCAAGTCTAGACGAGACCGACTAGGGAAGGTGGGAGAAGGCGGATGAGCCTTGACGCCGTGCCTGGGTGGTAAAAAGAATTGGCAGCGTATCAAGTGGGTGACAAAGAAGACGCTGCTCAGGTAAGTAGAAGGAGTGACTTGTAACTTTCTCTACTCAGTGTTTCTTATTTTCCTAGATTTTTTTCACTCTTCTTACCTTCGTGCCTTTTTTATCTTGACAAATATCCTTATTTTCCCCTCACTTGTCTCTTTTCATTGGCGAGCAGCCACCGTTTTCTTTTTTGCTGGCCCCTTGCGTAGTAATGCTCGGCTCGGCTGCAATGCGTGGCAGCCGTCAGTGTCCACACTTCACAACTACGACTTCTGGTGGCCGGCATGGCCGCGAAGATGGGGTCAATGCTACACGAGGGGTTGCTTGTCTCTGGCATCGGCTTGGTCTCGGGGCGCATCTCGTAACAACAATTGGCCCTTGTGTGGTGCGTCTGCGTATGAAGAACCTTGCAGGACCCCTCACTGCTGTGTGTAGAAGCTGGCGGTGCAGGCCCCGGTAGTTGGTTGGTGCTAGGCAATTGGCTGCCTGGCCTGCACAGTCGTCGCCGGGCGGCGGAACTGCAGGAATGTGGAAGCAGGTCCGGTGTACTTTACGCGACGGAAGACGAGATTGGGCGTTTTTTGGTGTGATGCGCCGAGGGGTAACGTTGAGCTGCTTGGATGAGTGAATGATGACCGTGTCTTGGAGCCCAAGTCCGCGGGCCCTCTTCGCTTTCCATTCACCACACCATACTCTGACATGCTGGCGGAATCTTGCGGTTGGCACCGCTGTCAGCCAGCCCGTCCGTCAGCAATCCAATCCAATCCAATCCTGTGAGTGCGCGCTTGCTTGGCAGTTGGATGGAGACGAACGCGCGGGCCAAACATGGGCCCGTGGCCAGGGGTGGTGGTGGGTGGGATGGCGATGGGAGCTAGGAATGATTAGCCAGGGACTGGGAAGAGGGCCAAATGCGAAACAGGGCCACTTGATGCTGCATGCATGAAGAAGAACCACTGCCCTGTTTTGCCCTATTTGGGGCTCTGCTGAAATGGAACTATTTCTTTTTTGGTCTTTCCAGGTGCGTCAAGTCTGCTTCATCAGTGTCGTCCCGGCGCCACATGCAAGGCTGTGCGGTGCCAGCAGGTAGGTAGACCGCTGGGCGAGGGCAAGGGTGGTTGGGTGTCCATCGATGCCACATCGGACTTGGTTGATGTGGCTTGCAACGCCAGTAGACCCTGTCACTTGGCTGTGAATTCAACGAGGGCGGAGCTTGGGCACGCATGGATGCAGGATGCAGGATGCAAGACGGAGAAAGTCCAGAATTGAAGAATCGAGAGCCCGTTTGTCGTCCTCATTGGCCTCGCTGGCTGCCTGTCGCGGGCGGCCCGTCAAACAGCCCTCTGCCAGCTGGCACCAATAACTACCTAGGCACATGCTCAGTTCTCGCAAAACATCCTTAGCAGAGCTGAGTCGTGAATGCCTATCTACTTCTAGACTTGGGGACAAAAACAATGGCAGCATACCCAAGAATCGCTAGCCTGTTGTTCTACGCCCTTTCGTGCCACCTTGCCCCTCGTTGTCGCAAGTGGCAGCGTGTGGTACCAAGTCAGCCTACGTACGTTACATGCACCCGAAGAGCTGCAACGCAACACAGCTGAATTGCCCCGAAGCCCCCGGACCCTTTTTTCCTTGCCGTCGAGGAAGATGCCGCCATGCTGTGATTCTGTCACTGTATACGGTGATGATGCGCCGACCTCCACGTTTCTCACGCGGCGCCCCTCCGTGCCGTCCATTCACTCCATTGTCTGCTGCATGGCTTAGCCCTCTTTCTTTTTGCCAAGTCCGATGTATATTAGTTGATGTTCCAAAGCTTGGTGGCGAGCCAACCTGCTGCCGCTGGTACCCGCCGGCCGACCTGAAACGCAAGACTCCTGTGACAGACACCACCACCAAAACTAACCCGCCACCAACTGACACGGCACCAGCTAACACAGTACCAGCCAACACGGCAGCAACTAACACGGACCGCCACAGTTGGTCCTTGTTATAGCCATCATGCTGTATTATTACAACACATCCTGACCGGCCCGCGTCCGCCCTACTACATGACACATGCCATCTATATCGCCTTGCGATATTCAGCTTATGATGGCCACATATCGACTGACTTGCGCCTGTCCCGCCTTGAAGAGTTTGACCTGTCGTCAAAAGAATGCTTTTGTAGTTACTTGCTCGTGTTTAGCGACGATACGTCAGGGTACCGTAGATCGGCATTGTCCTCCAGAAAATTCATCCATTTTTTCAGAAATGAACTGCCCCTGCTCGCGCACACAACAAGTCAGTCTCGTTATTCTCTCATGGCCATCATCTGACCAATTCTCAAACAAAGCTCTCACGCTGTAAAACAATGACATGCCGCCACAGCCTATGCCATGAGCTTTCTTCCGACCATTTGCGAAAAAAATCGGCAACGGTGTAACGCACCCAATGTACACAAACTTGAACACGCCAAAGGAAAATGATGCAGTGCTGCTTACCTCTTTACTGTTTCCGAATCTCCAATCACCACCAGGGACCTCTTGGGTCGAGTCATGGCCACTGTTGATCCCCAAGTTAATTTCTCGTCTTGTCTGAAGTCATTCATGCGCGCCAGTCTCTGCATGAATCTCGAGGCCCAAGAGAAGCAAGGCTCGGCGCCGCCTCGAAAAGGAAAATGACATACCGTTTAGACGTCTCTTTTCCCCTAGGAAGCCCACCTCGCCCTCGGAGTTGCTCCGTACCAAGCTCACAATGACGGCTTCCTTTTCGCGGCCCTGGAAGCCATCCACACTGCCGAGCTCGATGCCAGGGAACTTTTCCTTGAGAGGCGCGAGAACAGCCAGCTTTTCGTGACTTGTGTTAGCCCACCCTTGCAAAATAATCGACATCCCAAAAGATGAGTTCATACCTGCGCATTGTACGGCGTCACCACCGCAATGTCTTCTGCTCGCAACCCGGCCTCTACAAGTTTTGCTACATGCTGCTGCACAAGAGCAGCTTCCATTTCGTTACTTTTGCTGTCCCCGTGAAGACTCGCCTTTCCCTTTTTCGGGTTATCGGCATCCTCTTCCTCGCTGCGCTCCGGGAAATCGCCGCCTTGTGTATCGATGAAGATGAGCGGCTCGTTTGTGTCCTCGGTATCCTCCACTTCGTATTCCAGTTCCTTGAGAAGTCTCGCCTTGACTGCATCAGCAGCCACCAGCTTTGACTCGTAGAGCTCGTCGGAAGGGAAGCGCATAATCTTCTCATGCATTCGGTATTGCGTGGTGAGCATTCGCTTGATCGATGGTCCGTGGAGCGCCAACAGTCGATCAAAGAGCGTCGTCTCGAGCGTCAGGCTCTTGATCGTCTTCGCCTCTGCACCGTCCTTGAGCTTGAGCGTTGCCTTGGAATTGCTAGATTTGATCGTCGGGGGAAGCTGCAGGTGATCGCCGGCACACACGGCCTTGTTGGCTGACAGCAGTGGCACCCAGCACTGGGCCTCGAGCGCTTGACTTGCCTCATCTATAATGACAACGTCAAACTTTTCGTTACGTAACTGGTGACCGCCAGCTCCGTGAAGCGTAGCCAGTACGACCTTGCTTCCTCCTACCAAGTTGCTGACGCACTTGCGTTCTCTTTCCCTGTATTCCTTTCGAAGCTCTCTCAAGTCACCGTATATTTGCCTCCGCTCTTTGCCACTCTTTGTCTTCTTTATGGATGCCTGCTTGGCATCCATTTCGGAGCGCACGTCCTTGACGATGGCGCCGGCTTCTGAGGTCTGCGTCAACACATCAAGAGAGTGGTTTACAACCGAAGCTAGCAGCCTAGCAGGATGACCGAGACGTAGAATTGGGAGTTTGTGCGGCGAAAGTCGTTCGACAATATTGTCGACAGAAATATTAGATGGACCGCAAACCAACACTCTCTTTTCGAGCTTGACAAGCTGTAAAATGAGCTCTATTAATGTGTGCGTTTTCCCTGTCCCGGGTGGCCCGTGTATCAGAGCAATGTCTCGCGACGCCAGTGCAAACCGAATAGCGTCTTTTTGGGAGTCGTTTAGAGTTGGATCGAACCACTCCATCTTGCGCAGCTCCTCGTCTGCTGACAGGTCCTTCGGAACTGGCGATGGACTGGATAGTCCAAAAAGCACCCGGATGAAGCTCGAGTAGTCTGCTTCGCTCATCTTTTGCAGCTTTTCCATCATCTGATTCATCCTTCGATAGGTCACTTCATCCGCCAACTTGACCATCCACACCTTGCCTCCAAACGCCACCTCATCTTTGCCCTCGTCCAATGCGGCAAAGACGGCCGTCTTGTGCACCTTGGTCACCACGCCGCGGGCGCCCTTCCTCTCCAGCTCCTGAATCTCCTTTTTCTTGGCACTGCCCGCAGGCTGGTCCGCCACGAGCACAATGTCCCCGGTCCGCAGGCCGTGTTCTGGCAATTCACCCGTCGATGAAGTGGCGCCATCTGGGCCAAGCTCCAGAACTGTCCGGCCGCCGAGGCCGGTGCGCTGCGAGGAGACGACGAGGTTGATGATGGCCAGGCCCGCGCGCTGTAGGCCGGCGGGGCTGTGATTGGTGATGAGGGAGCTGGTTTCTTGCACCTCGCTTTGCAGCTCGCGCTCTAACAGAGCCAGCTGCGTGCTGGCAAACGAGGGCACGTCGACTGGTTCCCTGGGAGCCATGGTCGAGGGTCTTCATACAAGGGAGGTCGGGCGTGCGTGCGTGGTGCAAGCTGTGAGTTTGCTTGCGTGTGGTGCAGTTCGTGACCCCACCAATGACGAAATTGGAGCTATAGCTACAGCCCTACTGAAGTCAAGCCGGTCAACATTCTGATGGAAAGGGTAAGATTTTCTGAGTTCGAATAAGGCAGGCTTGCATTTAAGCACCCTGAACAAATTATAACCTTGCCCAGATAAATAGGATCCAGGACATACGTCGACTACCAACAGACGTCTATCAACTTCCATGACCCAAACAACAAGCTCTCGAACAAGAAGAAACGCCAGCGTTGATGTTAAGTTCCCCAGCAGGTTGCTAAATCACTCCCCGGAAACGACTACCCGCTTATGCACGCATTGAATACAAGATTTAAAAAAAACACCATCAATCTGCCGGATGTATCACCACAACCACAACCAACGAAGCAGCCATGATGGCCAGTGCCACGAGCGACACCAGGACAATGGTCCCGCGACTAGCAGGAAACTTGCCCTTGAGAATCCACTCCTGGCCGTGAAAGTAGCGCTTGAACCCCAGCAGCAGGATCAGGATGCTGATGCCGAGAAACGTCGCGCCCAGCGGCCGGCCCAGGTGCCGCAGCGCGTCCGGCGTGTGCCGGCCGTCGCTCAGCGACGTGTTGAGCCGGAAGAGCTGCGTGACGGCGATGCCAATCGAGGCAAACGCGAGCGACGTGCGCAGCCAGGCAAGAAACGTGCGTTCTGACAACCACACACACACCAGCACAGTGTTAGTGAGAAATTACATGCAAAATCGTGCCCGTCTCTGCTCCGGGGAGTGGAAAAGGCTCGACATACCCAGGGCTAGATGATCTCTGGCGACGCTGCCTTTATTTTCCAGCTCAATCGACTGGTACTTGCCGAGCTGCTGCTTCCACCACGGCGTCTGGCTCTCCTCACCCGTCCTCGTCTCCTCGTCATCGCCGTCCTCGGCCAGCGCCGTGCCCGCGGCCGTGGTCCTCGATCGCAGGCTGTATATGGAGCGCGTCCCGCTCCCCGGCTGCGGCGGCGGCGACGGCAGCACTGCGCCGCCGCCGCCGTCGGCATCGCGCTCTTGAGGATTCAGCGCCTGGTAGTTGTGGCTCGAACCGCGCGACACGATGCCCGTCGTTTCGTCGGCCTCTTGGTCGGCAAACTGCGTCTTGCGACCAAACGACGAGTGGCGCCGAATGGTGGCCGGGTCGGAGCCCATCTCGTCGGCGCGACCTCGTGCGTTCTGCGAAAGGAGGGCAAGGACAAGAGGAGTCAGCGAAAAAGCGACCTCAATCAAGGAACGAGGGAGTCCCCCTTTGTTCTTTTAGTGATCCAGCGGTGCCAGAGGAAAGCTTACTTCTAAAATCTCGTTGATTCGCTCGCTTCTCGATTGCCGCCGTTGCCGAGACCGGCCGGTAGTGGTGGTGGTAGTGGTGCTGCTAGGTCTCGCCGGGACAATCGGAGAGCTGCCCGAGTCTGGTGCCGCGTCTGGTGCGGGAGCGGCGTCGTTGCTGCCCATCGTTTTGCGCGCCGGGCAAGTCACTCTCTATATATATATCCCCCGGTTTAAGCTTTTCCTGTGGCTGGTATGCAGGCCGCTATTGCGTGAGATGGGGCGCCGCTGCGTGCGCGGCCAGCCCAGGGCGTTCGCTGGGACGGGGGGAAGGAGCCCGAAGAGGGATCGTCTGAATCGTCCGTGGCCAATGCAAGAGGACGATTGAGGGAACGGATGCGATCGCGTCATTTCGAGATGGTGGGCTGGCGGCTGCAGAGCTGCAGCTTGCGGGCCTTGCTACAGCGCACTAGGGACGCCGGCTCCACTGTGTTGGGACCCGGCCTGCAACGTCGGCATGGCTTATCGCGGTGTCGAGAGCCCTGGGTGGGTGCGCTGTTTGTGGCGTAATTATAGATTATTTCGAAAATCTCTCCTATTTCTCTCGACTTATGAGGCGCGAAATAGAAATAGGCTTGCTGGTGCTGGTTGTTGCACAGTATATACACGCCAAGTCTATCTAGACACTTGGGGGCTGAGAGGTTCTGAATCAATCTTTTAGTAGTACCGTTTAGATTGTACAAACCCCAGCAGAAAAAAAAAGTGAGGACCAGCTGGTAGTGCATTGTCTTACAACTCGGGTCTTTGAATTTCATCATATGCTGCTCATCATCTTCTTCGAACGTATCGACAGCGTTTCTTTAGCCGTTGCCTAACCCACCGATTAAGAAACGCCCATCGACAACCTAAAGGCAGCCACACACGAGGCTCTATCCCCACTGGCCGTCCAGATCGAATGGCTGGGCACGGTGGCACAGGGCATCTGAATACCATCTGAATTCGCGTTCCAGCCGTCTGTGCCGCCATTGTCAACATACATCAGATATGGAGCGTGAGAAGCAACGTCAAGAGTGTCGGCTCCAAGCAGACGTATCGACTCCTGATACTTGCTCTGGGCCTGGACAGCAAGCGCACTCAAGCTAGACTTGAGACCTGGTGTGCCAACGTTTGCCAGCACTGTGTGTATAAACACGCCCTCGTCCGCCCGGACTACAGTATTCCACGACCGCCATCCATCCAGCTGCGACTCGGCGTGCGACACCAGCTGCGTACTCGCCTCGGACAGCCCCGACAAGCCAATGTGCGCATGCCACTCGACAGTAGCCTGACGCGGCAACTCCTCCACCTCCACAGCAAAAAAAGGTGGGATGCAGGTCTCGGGCTCATTCTGCTGCCGCATGGGAAACACCTCCCAGTCCGGCAGCGGCCGTGGCCTGCTGCCCTCGTTGGTGGCCAGGGACATGTACTGCGTATTGTATTTCAGGTCCCATGGATCCAGCGCGGAATCGTCCTCCTCCTCGTCCGGCTCCGCATGCATCATGCTCCACGCTCTGCTCGCCAGCCTCGCCTTGTTCGCCATGTCCACCTCAGATGCCGATTTGTCAAAGTAAGCGACGGCGCTCGTCCATTGCTGCACCTTCATCTGCGTGCCAATCCGCCGCAGGTGCTGCAGCGAGAGCGTTATTTGTTCGACGAGAGAAGTAGGAGAGGGAGTGGGCAGTGTCATGTCACATGGTATAAGTGATATTTGACCGGCAATATAAACCGATCGTGGGCCGAGGGCGACGAGATTCCTCGTTATGGGGACATCAATGGCCTGGCTATAAGGACCAATGTTGGCTGGCGCCCAGTATGATCTTGACTGCACGTGCAGCCCGTCTCTTGCGAGCGCCTTGGAGACCGATGGCGCCGTAGCGAATAGCATGATGTTGCGGCCCTCGGGTAGTAGCTTGCCGCAGGATATTGTGACTCGAGATGCGGGGTTTGGTAATGTGAATAAACTGCCATATTTCTGGTTGACTGTTGGAAAGTCGGCCATGTTTCGTAGAATGATGACAACCGTTGTCAGCTGGGCTGCATCGAGGCCAAGAGTCGCCAATGCCTTGGATAGCTTGCCAATCACACTGCTTGTTTCTTCAACTATCATGCTGGAGTCAAAAGGTTCATCCGAAGTAAAACTCCAGGTGAGCATCCCAGGCTCTCCAAAATCTGAAATATTCACTTTCGACAGGGGCTTCGCATCTGAGCCCCCCGCTGAAGCTGTCGAAATCCCCCGAGATCGCGCAGTCAAGTCCTCGAGGACCTGCGCGAAGCGCGGATCGAACAAATTCGGAACCCTTGCTCTCGCAGTTGAATCTGCGTCCGAGTCGTGCTTATCCTGCAAGTGTGCGCCACGGGTCAGAAGCCATGTTGATCCTCCGCCTTCTCGTATCACACGCCTGCCTTCCTCGGGCACAATAATTCTCTTCTTGAAGAGACAGCCGGGGCCATCCAGAACCAGCGTCTCAAACTCGCCGCCTTCCCCCAATGACGCGCCATCGGAAGCGCCGAATTTTCGCAGCGCGCGCTTCACACGGGCTGACCCGGCTTCGCTCGATGCAACCTCCCACAGATGGCCCTCGTCCAGTCCTGCACTGGCCACCTTGATGATGCGTGCCTCGAGCCCCGCGGACGCCATGTCAATCAACAACTGCGCCTCATTGGCCGGCGTGACTGGAGAAGGCAATGCTGTGTACTTCCAGAGGTAGGCCAACGGCGTCAGGCCGAGGCGGAGGGCGACAGACTCGACACGAGTGCGTTGATACGTTGACAAGATGGCCCCGGAGCAAAGGGCGTTGGCCTCTGGATGCTTCTCCTTGACAGTGCTCAGGAGCGTAAGCATAGACTCTGCCTCATCCAGGCTGCGTTCTGAGGCGTCATAGGCATAATCCCTCTCATGACGAACTGTGCCTCCTTCGATGGGCTGTCGGTACAGCGGGATTCCCGTGGCCTCCGCATACAGCGGGATGACCTCGTGCCCAACGGTCTGATACATGAAGCTGTTCAGATCTCTTTCGTCCTGCGCGTCACCGGCGGGCGCATCGGGTCCCGGCGGCGGATAGAGGTTGGCGAGGGCGACGATGCGATGGCCATTCTGGATGCAATGCAGCAGGCTGTAGAAGCTGTCCTTGCCGCCCGAGACGAGCGCAATCACGTTGAGACTTTCCGCAGCCATGATTTCTCAATAAAACCTACGGAGCGCAAGTTTGCTCGCGGCGCTCAGGCTCATTATGATGCCATCTCGAGCATGTGCAGCATTTTCGTTTTGCCGCTGGTGGAGCGAAATTTCACGTGCAGACTTGGGCGGTTGATTCTGGCGACGACCTATTCACACAACTGGATGCTGCCACATTTAATCCATCGTTTGATTTAGATTTTTACTTTGTTGACATTTACAAGGGGATATGGGTGGAAAATGACACAGCAATAACATCATCAACACAATTCAATCGCAAGTATGCTGCCCGCTGCCCGCTGCCCGCTGCCCGCTGCCCGCCTGGTGGTGCTGGTGCCGAGTGTGGACCTCGGGGCCGCGCACGTTCATTAGATGTGTTACCTGGGGTTGTATCTGTATTCGTACACGGAAGGAAAATATCGAAACTTCAGGTATAAAATATTCTCGATCTTGCTAATTTTAATTACATTTATGAGTCGGCACGAGCACAGCCGCATTTGAACATCTGCTATTGAAACACGCTGCATTATTCATGCAGCGCAACGCGTGCTGGGTCCAGCAATCGTGGGAGTGCATTCGACGCTCGGCTTCGCGTACATAAAAGACAGATCCGTGTAATCCCAGTGACATGTGCAGTTCCTTTCCGGTACCAGGGCCGTGATCGACCTTGCAGACGATCACTTTGCATCTGCCGTCGGCGACTGCATTTCCGCAAGGTCCCCGTGCTGTCATTAGTGACAAATGGCCGGAGATCAGAGCAACGATTCCGGTGGCTTGGACGACAGAGCCAGGCGTGGGAAGATGGCTGATGTAACGGTGATGAGATGTGGGTGTGATGCGATTCCAACCGTTTGGTAGTGTTTTCAGGCGCAATGGGTCAATGGCACATGGCTCTGCATTGTCCCGACCAGCGTCCCATGCGAAAAGGACCACTCGCTGCACTCACCACTCCACAAGGCAGTGTGATGAGTGTGTCTTTGTGCATGTCTGTGAGCGACACTAGACTCGCGTGGCTTATCCCCGCAGGGTCTGGACGCTTCACTTCAAGACTCAGTTCAGACATGAGCGGCGCCAAGTCAATGTCGGCTTTGAACAGCCGGCGTGCCGCCACAAACCCTCGTGTATTGCGCAACGTGGCTGCTTCAACTTGAGACACTTATTAGACACTCTCGTTTTGTGGTCGCTGTTGACGCCTGTCACCAAGACCCGTTTTCAACGGGGTTGGCTCCTGGTCCTTTTACTTCCAGTCCCACCTAGTTTATGCCGCCTGGACTTGGCGGAAGATTAAAGTAATGCAAGCGACATCTTGTATTCCGGCAATTGTTGTGAAATCCCACGAGCACGTGGGACAAAACGACACGCGACTCTATTGGTAGTAGATAGAAACACGGTATGGCGGTTGATTCTCCCGCTAATCTCGATTACTAGTACACGTTTGCTGTGTGCTTGGAATACGAGTTCATGGCCAGGTGCAAGGTATCTGTCTCGTTTTTGTCACTTGCATGATCTATTATCTACAGACTACCAGTATTGCTTCGTCAATATCGCCACCCCATATCATGGGCACGGACATCCAAGAATCAATTACCGGTTGAAGCTTGACAGCAAAATTACCAAAAAAAAAAGAAAAAAAAAAAACTACTACTGGCATTGATACATGCATATGGGCATACATCAGATACTTTGGACATGAATTCGTCAAAGACACTGTGGATGTTGCATTGCATTGTGTGTGACTGTGGCGGCTATACGACACGACCAAGGTCCAACATGGCGGTCAAGCATGACAAGTGCAGGGCAATATGATAGCACGTTCAGTTATTACCTTGAGGCTTGAGGTTACGCGGAGCACTACGGCCGCCCTACTAATCGCCGATGTTGCTGTGACATGGCCTCGCTTGCCACCACAAGCGACCAGCCCCGTCTCTCATTAATGTGAGACAGCTATCGATGATGGAGAAATTCTCATTTGGTGTAAAACATGCTTGGGCCATGGTTAAGAGAGAGACTGCTACCTGCTCAAGACTGCGACAGACGCACGTTTATTTCACCACCGTTGCATCGCACTCTGCGAGACCCAACTGTCGGGGGTCCAGGGCACATGGTGGCCCGACCATTCTGAACACTGTAGAAGACCCTTTACCAGCAAGTCTCTCATAATATCGAATGATTATTCAACTTGACTGGCGAGATGAGGAATCGCAACGGCTATCCCACAAACAGGCCTTCATACCCATAAAATACTCATTTGAACGATTTCTGGTTCCCAAATAAACTTTGAGGAGCGGAAAGGCCCTGCGGCACGTCCCACAGCGGCTACTCGATGAGCAGGCTCCGCGGGCTCCGTGCAGTTGCCACCTGGTGGAAAAGCGCAACAGGTCCCCGGCTGGGTCAGCCCATTTCTGTAAAGGTCAACCACGGTCGTCCCATTCGGTGTCCCCTCCGGACCGTCTCGGACAAGAATAGCAAAAACCTGGTGCACTCGGTGGCGATTATGGAAACTAACCAACCCAGAAGGACGAAACCCCCGGGATTGGATTGGGGACAGCTGAAGCTTGGGCCAGGACAGCTCGGGAAATTACACATGGTGACTGTTGGCGCACACGCCCCCTTCGGCTGAGAAGAAGAAGAAGAACAGAAGAAATCCATCGGTATTCAAGCGATTCGTACCACGCTCTCCCCCCCTTGTCTGCCGTCAAGGTCAAAAGAAGCTCCCATGCTAGTTGAGCCAGGGGTGCCGGTCGACCGCGTCGCCACAAAGAGAGCCAGGCACAGGTACACATGTACGAGTCCATACCACCAAATCGGCAAAGCAGGCACCCTTTGACGAGGACATTTTTGTGCAATAGAGCCCTACTACGTCAGACGATTTCGTCGAAAAAAAGGAAATGAAACTGGAAAGTTGGCCCATTCTCCAATTTTCCCTGCCTTGTCGGACGGGCGGGAAATCTCAATCAGGAATAATCTCGAGTCCCCAAAAGCGAGGAAAAATCAACGACGCTAAAAAATCCCATGGACAAGGGAAATCGCCTGTGAGTCTCCACTGAAGAAATCCAGGCACCAGGCACGGACCGGGGAAGCCTACCAGAAAGCTCCGCCAGCTAGCCGGCCAGCCCAGGTCAGGGGGGGGGGGGGTGAGAGAAGCCAGAAGAACAAAAAAACGAGGCGCCCACTGCTAATCTTGTGAAATCATGGTAGACTGACAGGGGGTACCATTCAGGCATAGAAATAGACAAGAAAAAAGCTCAGGCCAACAAGGTAGTCAGGCAATATACGAGTAAGCGGGTTCATGGCACCGCCGGCGAGGCGCAGGGCCATAATGAACAAGGGAAAAAGCTGAGCCCGCAGTTTTCGAGGAAAGCAGAGTACCAATAGACTGCAAAATGGTGGAAAAAGCTGCAGGCTGCCTCTTGCGATGCACGTCAAGAGAATGCCCACATCCTTTACCGCTGGTCCCCATTACCGGGTTCCTTCTTTGACCGAGTGTCTGGTTGGGTTTCTTCTTCTGACGGGAATACCTTTTTTTCTTTGGCTCAAACCGTCTTCTTTACCGCCGGATATATCAGTACCTTCTTCACCGTGTCGTTCTTTCAGGACTTGACCCCCCCCCCCCCCTGGTCTCTTCAGAGCGGGAATCGGGTCGTTGCGTAACGGGAACCAGGGGCGCAGGGGAGTCACCGAGTACACGATCCCAGGACACAAAGAGAATTGGGGCCACTACAGGAAGAACGGTGTGTGTGTAAGCCGGTATCTTGCACGTCGTCATACAAGCCACTCATTCCCGTCTTTGAACAACGCGGCCCCGAAGAATCGGTTCTCGGTCATGTCCTCCCGTCTTACAAGGCAGAACAGGGGTTTGTTGGCCTTGAGAATATTTTTTTCTCTACCTGGGTTACACGGGCGAGATATCATGTAGCACAACATGCCACCAGTCTCTGTAGCATTGAAAGAGAAATGACGACGCCTTTTTTGGACAGTACGCCACAACTAGCTCAAAGACATGACGACGTTACATTTGCACTGGTAGCAAACAAGCACTTGGGCTGCATGAGAACGTGCGTTAGCACCATCCGGTTCCGCGGCACGGAGGAGCCTTGTGGATGGGCCTTGCCCCTTCTCCCACTTACAATGTTCTAGTTGGTCGATCACTTTTGCTCAGATAGCCAGGGTCAAAGGGCAAAAAGGGCCGTGTCCATGAACTCGATTTTACTAGTCCATAGAAAAATCCAATACAGCAAGATTACTCTTTAATTACATGGTAAAAGAGATTCAAGGGTCCACCAGGATGAACCATGGCTAAAGAGCATTGGTCGTTTCTCCAAGCCGGGGGGGCGATGGGCTGTGTGTGTCGCGCGATCTAGGCCGTGGCCCGTGGGACAGACTTGCTCGGGCTCAAGCGTGGACACACCAGCAGGGACAGTATTGGGCAACTTGGCTAGGCAAGGGTCGTTTGGTGACGACCGCTGTTGGCTGGCAAGACTTTGTTCAAGTGCTCTTCTGAAATGACCCGAGACGGACTAGGGAGCTGTGGTCAATGATTGTCTCCGACACCTCCGGAGCATCAAGACAGGCTGGACGGGGCGAGGTGGGCTGGGCCACCCTCCAGCCAGCATGACGCGCTCTATACAACCTGCATCAACAGCTACGAGAATGTCGATACAGTCACAGGCAGCCAAAATTCAGTCGTCTTTGAGTGTCCAATAAAAATGTTCAATTTGGCGGAAGAGATTTTCATTCGGTTCAAGTAGCAGACCAGCCGCGCCTCGTCCCAAAGAATTACAACGAGAGTAAAGAAAGAGTAGGCTGCTCCGCCGAAAAGTTGGCGAAGCAGCAGACCACACAAAAACAAGAGCGCCCATGACGCCGATGAAGCCCAGAAATCTTCCATGCCCTCAATCACATTGTCCAACTTTTTTTATAATCATAAAAACTGCAGCCGCAGATATCGCCCGTCGACCACAGTCGTATAAAAAGATGTATGTCAAAACTTGATACAAGAACTGAAAGATGTGTATATGCAGTCGTAAGCCATGGTTGTGTCCTTCTAGAAATGTAAAATGCGGGAGCAACAAGCATGTAGCTCAACCGCCCCTCATCATTCAAGCAGGGACACGCAAGGCGAGGCCGCTTCTCAAAAGAGGAGAGTTGTGAAAGCAGTCGTAGAAGTCGTAATGGGCCAAGCCCCAGAAAATGTTGTTGAGCCCACAGCTCTTTAGTCGGAGCGCTTGCGCTTCTTGTTGCTATTGTCCAAAGCTTCTTCCGACATGTCAGAGACCTCAGCGCCAATGTGGAACATGACCTTGCCGAATGAAAAGTCGTCACCGGTAGAGCCTGGAATGGCGCTGCCGTCAAAGTGGCCATGATCCTCAATCAGGTCCATGACAATGGCACCACCGGAGTGGGTGCGAGCATGCTGAGCAAGGTTGTCGCTGCGAGAAAACTTCTTGCCACACTCGTTGCACTCGAAAGGCTTCTCCTGGGTGTGAAGAGAGCGGTAGTGACGCTTGAGGTGCTCTTGGCGGCGGAAGCGGCGGTTGCAGAGATCACAAACAAATGTCTTGGAGGGATCTTCCGTAAGAGACTGCTTGCGGCCGCGGCGGCTTGGGGGAGCAGTAACGGAAGGAGTGCCGTCATCACCGGGCGAAGACACAGTCGACTCGGAAGACACAGAGGCAACACTGGTAACCTCGGCCTCGGCCTCGGCAAGCTCATCGGCGACCTCAGAATCGATGTGTGACTTCTTCTGCTTCTTATCACGGTGACCGTCATTAACAGAGCAGGTGACGTCGGCGTTGGGGAAGGGCATAAAGGAGAAGGAGTCGTTGTCGTCAAAGGTCAGCTCATCATCGAAGCTGCAGTGCCCGAGAGACACAACGGAAGAGCCGGTGCAAGCACGGGGACGTGTGATTTCTGTGGTGGCGGTAGTGGTGGCCTCAAGGTTGACGAGGTTGCTAAAGTCGTCTTCAGAGTCGAGGTCATCGAGGTCCTGGAACGCGGGAAGACCGTGTGGTATGGCCGGATTGAAATCAAAGGTGGACTGAGCGTTGGCGCCCTTGACCCCAGCATCGCCCACGTTGGACAGGCTGAATTCGGGAGCAAGAGTGGGGTTGTTGCCAGCAGAGACGGTGAGGTTGCGAGGATCGCAGAAGTCGACATCCTGCTCAGAGGCGATGGAGCGGGGGTACGCAGGCGTGGGCGAAGGGGACAGCGAAGGGCATGAGGTCATGGAGAGGAAGTCGCTGGCGCTGTGCTGCAGAGCGGGAGGCTGCGAGGCGATGTAGACTATCACGGTCATTAGCAGGGTGGCCCCACAACGTCGACTAGTGCCTTGGGGCCTAGGCGAGCCAACTGAAGCTTACCAGGCGTCATGGGAGGAGAAGCGCAGCTAGACCAGTCGAGGACCGAGGTCTCAACCGAGTCAAAAAGGTCTTTGCCGGGGAAAGCACCATCGAGACCCGAGAACATGGGGTTGACTGGGGTCTGCATGGCGTCGCACATTTTGGGGCTGCCAATGGCACTTCCAGAAGTGGACAGAGGCGGCGTGGAGGGGAAGTAGTTGTCATAGACGTCAGTGTCGAGCACAATGGCGGTCTTGTGGGCACCATTGCTGTATAGCGTGGGTGGCTGAGAGCAAGACGAGCCGGGGCGAGAGTAGACTGGCGTAACGGGCATCTGCTGGTACAGATGGGCCTTGCGGGCGTCCGACTTGGACTCGCGGTTCTTGAGGAAGGCCTGGGCCACTGATTGTTGGTGCAGCATAGCTTCCATTGTGTATGGTTTTTTTGGTGTTTGTCTGCAGACAGACAGGCAGTTAGCACTGGCAATGTGGCATTGGCGGGGAATGGCGCGGGCGCAATCGTGCCTAGGCGCACCCGGCAGGGCAAACGAACCTGGAACAAGCGGGCGTCGAGCAGAAGCGAGTTTCAGATGATTAGAGTATAAGAGTGTCGTGGCATGCGTAGTATACAAAGAGTCCGTTGGAAGGAGCAGGCGGACTGGGACGGGCAAACGGGGACGTTGGCGGGAAGGACGTAAAGTCCAAGTGTCGACTCGTCGAGAAAGAATGTCGTTGGGAGGCCGATGGGGGCGGAAGATCGGACAGGCAAACAGCAAGAGGCTATTAGGATTGTAATATGGTTGTACAGAGACTGTTTGTTGGTGAAGCAGCCTTGGGAAAAAGTCAAGGCAGGAAGGAGCAGCAGGCTGAAGTCTTGGATGGTGCGTTGGTGGTGCTGTGGTGTGTGTCGTGGTATAAGGAAAGTGAGGAAGCTCGACAAGAGGAAAAAGATCAAGGAGAGTTCCGAGGATAAAGTAGACAAGAGCAGGCCACAAAAAGAAGGAAGAACCAAGGGCAAATATAAAAAAGAACAAGATTATCCAAAAAGCACCGGTTTCCTAACAAGATGCCGATCGTATGGCTCACGGACAATGGGGATGGGGGGGAAGATGGGCATAAGTAGTCGGCCGCAGCAAGCAAGCAGCTACAAGTCGATCCAGCAGCGGCGCAAAAAGACATCCTGGTCGAGCAGCGACACCAGCAAGCGACAGCGATGGACAGGCCAGAGTGGAAACGACATCCGCCAACTCTCCACGGGTGTCTCACCACACCCAGCGGCGAGGAACAGGCAAAGCAAGGCCCAGGATATCAAAGCGGGCGTGCGGGCCAAGCCAGGATAGCGGCGGCGCGCGGGCGAGACGGGTCGGGCTTCATGGCACGCCCTGACCTGGGAGGGTGTGCGATGGAGCAAGTGGTGATGGAGGCAAGGGTGGGAGTGTGGTGGATGTGGATGGTGGATGGGTGGTGAGAAGGAGACACGCCCAGTAAAGCCCGGTGTTTTGGTGTGTCTGGGGCGAAGAGCGCAGATGGAGTGGGTACCGAGGAAGCCAGGGAAAAAAGAAGAAGCCCACGCACACAACAACGCCAACGCCAGCGCTACCAGTAGGGTGACTGTGCCAAAAAGGTGTGGTGCCGGTCGGGAAGCTGTGGAGAGCTCGAGAGCTGGAGAGTCGTGGTTGGGCAGACTTGGCAGACAGTGCAGAGCCTGTTGCCTGGCCCAGCAGCACCAGCACCAGCAGCGGGTCCTCCAGCCAGCACCGCGCTCGCAGCACAACGGGGGTTGGTGGTTGGTGGCGGTCCAGTGGTGCGCTGCAGCGGGCAGTAGCGCAGTTTGTACGGGCACTACTTGCCTTTCAGGTACCACTAGGAAGCCGTCATGGGCGAGAAAGCGCATCACCCCGGTGGGCACTGGAGGGGGAGGGAACGGCACAGATACTTTTGACCGGCAAATGATGTCGTCTTGTCCAACTTACCAGCACATTGACCAGTATCCGGATCAGTCGTGCCAGTCCAGCTCTGTGACAAGTCGTTGGTGCGATGTGATTCCTCGTGGCGACAGACTAAACGGCGCAGCCACAGCGGCCCCAGTTCCCTCAATCCCCAAGGGCCCAGCGCTGCTAATTCGGGACACACACCTCCCGGCGACAGAAGAATTGGTAAAATAAAAGAAAAGAAATGTACACTGACGACGCCGGTGACCTCTGAGGCTCTGCCACACTGCCTCGTATGCTCGCCATCCAATGTACTGCGGTACCCGTATTCTAGCCCACTGGGCTGCCTCTGCACACTCTGGTGCGTGGCCGGCAAATTAGGGTCCCCAGCTGGCGGCCATGCTGCTCCCACATCCTTCTCGCTATTCCTGGCCTGGCTTGGCTTCGTCTTTTCCCACCGGGGAGGCTAGGAAGCCCGTGTTAGCGCACACTTGCCATATCCTGGCAAAGAAGAAAAATCCCCAAAAGTCGCATTTCAACCCTCTCTCTCTTTACAGGGTCCCTGTACTAATAAAATGAGAAGAGGGGACCAGAGAGACGGCCATGCCCGTGGCTCCCACACTTTCCAACCATCGAACCGAGCTACGGAATAGTAGCCCAGGCTCCCGCGTAATTGTCCAGATCCTTTCATAAACCAGAAACACCCTGTTAAGAAAAGGGAACTTTTGCATAGTGGGTATTATACGTCCTCTTTTTTTTTGGTATGTGTCTGGCTGTATGTGGGTAAAAAGTGAATCGTCTCGAGTCCTGCTGAGCAATACCTGCTCAAAAGCTGGCATGCCCGTAGACCACGGACAAGAATGTGTCGTGTAGAATTGGCGTGGGCGCGAATATGCACGCACGCGCCGCGGCTTTACACGTCTCTTTTTCTTTTTTTCTTCTTTTTTTTTTCTTTTTTTTTCCTTTTCGGTTGACTCGTTATGTAGCGTGTCAGTTTACACGCGAATCCAGCGCAGCCCTCCTCCGCTATCCCACCTCAAGGGCAAGCCAGAAGAAAGAAAGACGAAGTGTGTGCGCGTGCATGCATATCCCTTGCCCCCAAATCCAGCCAACCACAGCGGCGTAAGAGGACGCGCACCAGCACAAATTCTCGCGCCACCTTCACATTCTCGTTTTATGCCGAGTCCACAAGTTGAGCACACACACACACATACACACCCTTTCGTCACAATGCATGCACAGTGCCGACATGTGATAGGTCAGCGGCTCATCCCACACCTCACCCCCCTCCAACCCACTCTTCTCGGGTCTTGCACATCTTTTTTGGGCATTGCTTCTGTTGTGCAAACCAAGGCAGCCGTATCCGTACATATCAGCTCAAACATTAGATATGCAACCCACCGCGGCGCCTGCGCACAGCCATTGGGCGTCACACTTTCCTGCGCTCGACCAATGCAAGGCACAAATAGACCGCCGGCAGCGTTGGCGCTGTTGTTTTCTCCATCTCGTGACAGCTTCGTTTCTTCCCTTGGCGCTGGGTCTTTTCCTCTTTGATTTATTTTCTAGGCGTCTTGCCTATCATTCGTTTCCCTTCTCGGGTTCGTTTCTTTGCCTGGCGCCTACCTGGACTGAAAAATGTCCATCCGTAGCTCCCGCAACGCCCATCTCATGGAACTCATCAACAGCCCATTCCGCTAGCCAAAACGTGTGGCGGCGCCAGATGTGCCGTCTCTCAGCATGTGCGCTTTGAACCACGCTCCTCCGTCCCAAAGTGAGACCATCTCTTCCAAGCTTTCCAGTGTGGGCCCTCTCCAAAGAGGCCCCGTTGCGAGCCTTTTCTTCTTCTTCCATCCTCGTCCACTGGCAGCGGAGCTCGGGCTTGGGAATGGAGGCAGAACGCACAAGAAATAAAAAAAAATTAATAACCCCATTGACAAATTCAGATTGTTATATTCAATACGAAGAAAGAAAAGGCACCACCTCGCTGGGTGCGTAACTACAGGGCCAAGCCTCAATATAGAAACAGGGCTGTGCATAATCCGCTATGGACACCTGCATTGCGAACACAGCCTAGCTGTATATGATACAAATGCTCTGCCTCCATGTTGCATGATCATGTAATTAACCCGTCATGTATTGATTTCATTTGATTTGATTTGACTCGATCTGGTTCTCACCTATCCACATAGGTCACAGGCGCGGTTTCGTTATTAGGTTTTCAGACAGTAGCATACGGGTAGTACTGGTAGAGCGCTGCAAGATTGGTTTTTAGTAGTTTGGCTAGTCAATAGCGGCTGTGGCCGTCGATTTTAGCTCGGGTCACGCCAATACGAATTGTAAGAGACCCCAGACGTCAGCGTCATCACCATCGCACCCATCTCTGGGTACACAGTTTGGTAGTCCCAGCCGTGTGGGCAGCTCCCGCTTTTTTTACGCTGGTGCGTCGCCTGCGTATAACTTCTTGGTGTAACTTGGAGCCCGGCAGATGCATATTTCCCTCATTTTAAGATGATCAAAGAAAACGCTCGTAGGAGAGTACACATGTCGAGACTGATGCTGGGAGGCCCAGGAAGGGTGCTTAAACGCCGATCCCAATTGAGGATTGAATTGGGATGCTTCCTGCTGACTGGGGTGTGGTGATGGCCTGCACACCAAAATACGCATTTCGCACAAAATAAATCTCACAGAGGTTGTGAGGCTAGCCGAGGCTGGCTTGGACTGATCATCACCCTCTCTCAACTCTGTAGCCTGCGCCCAGGGCCACTCTCGACGCCCAAGCAGTTCACCAAGGACCGCCACCCGACCTGCATGTTTCCCATGCACTGCATCTTTGAGCCAGGATGTTTTACGCTCGCCTCGCCAAAGAGGCTGCCTTGCTGGTGACACGAGGCCGACGAGGGTGGGCCGCGGTAGCATTCTATCACGACTGCGCACACATCGAGCACCCATTCACAGCGCAGCGACATGCCCTGCCCTACATCATCATGCTTTAGCTCGCGATGCACACTGCATGAAGCTAACTGAGCCCCCAGCCCCAGGAATAAAAGTACATTTTTATTCTAGTCCCAGAAAAGTAAAATGCGAGAGCATGTTGTCTCTCCCTCTCTCTTGGACAAAAAAAAGTAGAGGATTCATGACAAGACCAAAGGTCTCAGCGCAACTATACGCCCGACCCATCGAGCAGCGCGTCTTTGCCTTTTATCAGGACTCGTCGAGTCAAGAGGCAACTCGCAAATGGATACCGACGCGGCTCGCCACGTTCGCGGGTCTCCCGAAGGATACCAGCTGTCAGCCCTCCAGCGTACACGTGCCACACACCCACTTCCCAAAGTGGGTGTTGCATAGCGCCACGGGCTATATAGCCACTTAGGCCTATTTTTACATAGTTAACTTCAACACGTGATAACTTCCTTAATTATAGCCTATTTGACTCTAGAAAAGATTAAGGG